>CAWUFW010008509.1:600000-880058 GCA_963921515.1 Calotriton arnoldi
CCTGAACCTGTTCACTTTTCCCTTTCTTGCATGGGGATTGAGCAGCAACAGTTGACAGCTTTCAACCTTCCGCCTGAAGTCTGCAATATCATTATGGCAGCCAGGCATACCTCCACCAAGACAGTATATGTCTGCCATTGGAAACAAATTGTGGCATGGTGTGCAGATACGTATTCATCCCCTTTCTGCCCCCCTTTCAGAAGTCTTTTCCTTCTTTCCCTTGCCCAGTTGGGCTCTACTCTGGGCACTCTTATGGTCTTTCTGCCTTTTTGCCGCTGCCTGACCGACCCTCATTGTCAAGTTCGCTATTGTACATAGGTTCTGAAGAGGTCATGTCCATCTCTTTTCTCCTTCACCATTCATTATGCCTCAGAGGGACCTTAATTTGGTTCTGACCTTTTAAATGTGTCCTACTATTAAATGTGTCCTTTGTCCTCTTAGGCTTCTCACAATCAAAACAAACTTCATGGTGGTGATTACATCTGCCCGTACACTGAGTAAGCTGTAGGCCTTTTCATCTAAGCCACCTTACCTCTCAATCTATCCTGACAAACTCCTGCTTCACACAAGGGCCTTCTTTCTATCGAAAGTGGTCACCCCATTTCATGTAGGCCAATGTATTACTATGCCTACCTTCTATGCTCCTCCACATCCCTTTAAAGAAGAGGAGCGACTTCACTGTCTAGACCCAAAAAGAGCATTGTCGTTCTACCTTGACCACATGAAAGAGTTCTGGGTGGACGACCAACTCTTCGTGGGGTATGTTGGTGTGAAGAAAGGTCAGGTGGTCCAGAAACTGACCATCTCCAGATGAGTCATTCTCTGCATCAAAATCTGCTACGCACTGGCCAAAAAGCAACCTCCTAAATGCTTGCAAGCTCATTCCACCGGAGCAATAAAGCCGCAACCACTGCGTTAGAATGCGGAGTTCCAGTCCTGGCCATCTGTCAGACAGCAACTTGGGTGTCCTGTTTGGTCCTGCAGGACTTCCTTGAGTAAAATTGGTCTGCAGACCCATGTCCGGGGATAGTATTGCTTGGGTACCTATTAAGGGTGGGGGGTAAACTCAGCTCCACCAAAGGAGTGTACAAAGTTTAGCCACTCCGTGCTCCGCTTGGAGCACGGAGTTCTGCAAAAAACTCTGTATCTGCAGCATGGGAAAGTTTACCGACCCCTATACTCTCCTCATGAATTTGCATGGCCGCAAACTCCAGGGCCGGGTGCCTATGCCCGTCTGTTTGTAAATGACTCGGAAGTGAAATGGACCAGACTGTATTTTCAGCCCAGTGTATAAGCTCCTGGGGCATGCTGTACCATCCACGGCCGCAAACATAACATTCTGCGGCTGCCTCAGAAGTGCTTGGTGAAAGAAGCCTGACAGCAGCAGAGGGAAAGGCGAAAGACACAGGAGAGCCAGCCCGCCCAGTGTTGTTCCTGGGCCCGCTGCACTCACCCAAGAACCGCGGAAAGGAGCCCGCAAAAGCACTCACTTCACAGAGGGGCAAGGAGAAGGGCAGCTTCAGCCGACTCGGGCACCTGTTCCACAGGAACCGGACCATGGATGTGGAGCCAGACGTGCAGGAGGCAGGACTCAGAGCCCCCGGCCGCAGATCGCATGGGCCAAGGGGGTGCACCGGAGCATGTCAGATGCTGGGCACTGGCCTCGAACTTCGAATAAGAAGGGCAGCAGGCACAAGAGAGGCAAAAGACCCATAAGACATTATATCAGCCAGGACTCAAGCTCCTCTCCAGTGCCGGAGCCACTCGACACTGCCTCCCTGGCCACTGGAGATAAATTAAGGTGAATGGGGGTCCTCTTAAGGACATGCACACAATCATTTTGCTGCAGTAGATAATGTAAGACTAAATACTACCCGGAATTGAATTTGCCAAAAAAGAGGCCCTTGTCTGCTCTACAAGCAGCAAGGGGGGGCCGAGCAATCCTCCTCTCCCTGCTTGTCTGATCTACAAGCAGCGAGGGGTGGCCGAGCAATACTCCGCTCCCCTGCGGAACTCTGCAGAATTAGGCTGAGGTTTCCAGCAACTCTGCGGAATTCCACAGAGTAAAGCTCTGCGAGCTCCGCCCAACCCTGGTATCTATTGGAAGGTAAGGAAAATGCAGCTAGAAGTCTCTATCAGATGAAAAAGGTATTTACCTTTGGTACCGCCTTATCTGGTAGAGACTATATCTAGCCGCAGATTCCTTACCAACCCAACACCACTCTGAGAGCAGATTTCTAGGGACAGGGCTGACCTGTAGGAAAATGGCTCTTTATGTAGTATACCAAAATGAGGTATACTATGTAGAAAGTCCAGACAACCCTTATTGGCTTACAGGGCTTATATTAAAAATCCCAAATGATCTCTTTTGTGGTAGTGTGGGTGAGCAGTTTAGGCTTATCAGAGGGTAGTGTTAATCTATTTGTTGAACACACACAGAGTCAATAAATTGGACACACACTCAAGAAGAAACTCGAGACAAATTTAGAAAAATAATAAGGATTTTTATATTCATATTAACACCAAGAACTTCGCAATTGGATAAGCACTTTTCGTAATAGCAATTTTACAGGTAAGTAAAATGTTCACTCAAATCCGTTTTTACGTGGTAATGCTTCCTTATGGAGAAAAAGGCATGTACTGCGTACAGGTATTTTCCAAACAATTCTCAGGGGTCCCCTTTGGGACATAAGGTGCTACGGGGCCAAGGTCCAAAGTACCACCAGCAGTTTCAGTTTGCCTGCCCTGGAGTGTCCAGTTACAGAGATGCTGGATGGGCTGGTAGCCTTGCGCGCTACACCATAGGCAAAGAGGGGGCGCACCTAGAAACAGGTTGCAGAGGGGAACTTGGGGACATGTCCTGGAGCTCCCAAAGGGGGCTCAGTTTGTGGGGGTCCTGGGAGCAGTGGAGCACTGTCAGTTGTTGTGGACCCGGGCATTGGAGCTCAGGTGCATAGGGTTTTGGTCAGCTGATGCCCGTGCATCAAAGGCACCAATGGTTCTCTGTTAGACCTGCAAAAGGTACAAATCATGACAGCTTGTCCACTCTGCAATGCTGACATTCCTCATCTGCTGCTTAGTTTGTGCTGCATTAGAGTCTGCATTGGACTCAAACAAGCTTTGGTTGCTAGAAGCAATTCGGTACCCCGGATATTGTTGCAGGATGTCTCCAGTTGGTACTGGTGTCTTCTTACTTGGCGGGGAGATGGATTTGACCTCTCGGAGCACAGTGACCTCTTCCTGAGCAGTTTCTGTTTTGGTGGACCCGTTGAGCAGCAGAACGGTGAGCCGGGTGCTGTGGTTGGTGGCTGCAGGGACATGGTCCTCCAATACAAGGGAGATGCTGACAGCTTGGTGAAGTGCTGGAGGCACTCTGAGGCTTTTTGAGGATGCACAGCTGCAGGACAAGTCAGGTTGTCGAAATTGTCAGGACAGAAGCAGGTAGACAAACAGGGTTTGGCGCCAAAGTCCAGCACCAATTCGCAGTTCTTGCTTCTTCAGCTCATCTTCGTCCTCTTTCTTCTTCAGTCAGATGAATCTAAGTTACGGGTGCCAGGGGGCCACCTAAATACCTCAATTTAGTGGTGTTAAGGGGAGTGAAGGGTAATAGGCAGAAGTCTACTTACCCTTTGGGTCACTACGCCCCTTATATGACCACTTCCTGTGTGGAGTAGGCATAACCCTGTCCCAGAGTTCTTAACTTTACCCCAACCAAGAAGGAGAAATGCTAATTTTTGTGTTCACTTCAGGTAGACCACAATAGGGGTGTGACTTGCCTTGAGGTGGAAAACGCCTCCTTGCATAGCTAATGTCCCACCTGTCCTGGTGCTAAATGGGCCTCTGGGTGGGGGTGGCATCTACCAGATCTGGGGGAAGCTAGGGTTGCATATCAACCTACCAGCGCGCAGGGGTACTGCTCACAATTTTTTTCCGGATCCAGGCTGATGCCTGGGAAATTCCAAGGTAAGCAATCTGAGGCTAGATATAGTCTCTACCAGATAAGGAGTTACCGAAGGTAAGTAACTTGTTCATGTGGCAGCTATGGCCTAGAGAAATCGTGCTCCTTTCTCCAAAGAAGATCTACAGGCTAACTAGGCTGACCTTAAAAGTGATTTCGATCAGTAGCTCTCTGAAAGTTTTAAACTGCTTAGTTCAGAACAGGCCTCAGACATGTCAGAGATAAAACAAGACATGCAAAACCTGGGTTCGAGAATTGACTGCAGAGTAATCCATAAAAGTGTTGCCCAACATGAGCCAGGTTGCTACAACTTCAACTGTCTCCATGGAAATTCAAGTGACAAAATTTACAGAGAAATGTGAAGACGTGGAGAAGACAAAATAAGAGTAAAAGACCAGAAAAAAAGGAGGGGAAGGGGAGAACATGGAGGCATGCCTGTTGAACCCCTTTAGAAAGATTCTATAAAAAGGAGAGGAATTCCCCATAGGTATAGAAAAAGCACAAAGTGTGAGGAGGAAGAATGCAGATGATGGTATCTCCAAGCTAGGGATGTCTGGAAGGAGGGGGCATTGGTCCCATTCGCTGAATTGCAGAGAGACTACGAGTTGATGGGCAGCCAGGTCTTACGGTATTAACAGACAAAGCACATCTTAGAGAAGTGTGGGGCCCTCCAATTTGACATAGAGGAGGTATCCTGACTAGAATACAGAGTATTGAGTACCTCCGAAGAGACACGTTGTGTACCAGATCTATTCTACTCTACTTAACAATGGTCTTCCATTGCTGGATCCACTCAGGGAAAAATGGGAGAGGGACCTGAGCTGATTTGAGGATGATGATTGGAGTCAGGCATGCAGGTACGTGAGTGAGATATCAATTGGAGCAGGGTTGTGATTGATCCAGCTAAAAATACTTAATACGGCATATTATACTCAGACCCAACGGTTCCGAACTGGGAGGTCAACCGATCACCTCTGTTTGCGATGCTACAGATGAGAGGCACCATGAGCCACACATGGGAATGGGTAAGCGGCTGTCGGAGACAGTGTGTTATGGGGTGCAGCTCACCCCACAGCTGGTCTCCCGGGGCATATAGGGTGAGCAATCTCTGGATAGGTGCACCCTGCTTTTTAGCAACTTGGCCTTGATGGTAGCCAGTAGGGATCTACCTAAACACTGTGGAGCAAGGACATTGCCTACTAGGCATGAGTGGAAAGAAGGCGTGGGCTGGTGCATGGGGGGAGAGCAGTTAATATATCATTGCGAGGGGATGGCCCCATAAATTCGAGAAGATCTGGGGTCCATGATGGAAATCGGGTAGAGTTCTAGGGAGGGACGTGGCAAGCTGGAAGGGCGGTCTGACTTGGGCCCCGGACACAACCGTAGGGCGCAAGGGCCAATAGAAGAACCGGTGATGTATCACAGTGAACAGTGGCCCATCCCTAGATAAATGGGAAGGAATGTATGTTGGTGGATGCATGCTTGTCCACGTGCCTCCTGTATTGGGAGGATTGTTTTTGTTATCTGTTTTGTCTAAAACAAATAAAAAGATTTTTTTTTAAAAGAATGCAAATGATAAGGCAAGGCCCAGAGACACTGTGAGAAAACTCTCATCCTATCAAATGAAAGAATTGATTCTGAAGCAGAACAGGCCCAGAAGAGCATACTATGCAAGGAGAACAAAGTGATAATCTTTCAAGACCTAGCACCCGCTATTTTTGGCGACACTCAGACAATACTGCCCATTTGTTGAGGTGATCAATGCCAAACTATTGTGGTATGGCGAAATATTTGCAGAAGTTATAATTTTGAGATGGATGGATATAGAACTGGTGGCGAGGTGTCCACCGTGTTTGGCCCTGCAAGCAGACCTGAACAATGTTTTGGGACTGTCCTAATGTCCAGGCCTTTTAGGACACTGTTTACACTACCCTTCCAACGGCTACTGGTCTTCGGGACTTCATGAAACTAGAATGCTGCCTACAGGTTATTATACAGACTCCCCAAGACTGGTTGATCTAAGGTCAAATTCCTAAACTTGCCCCTTATCGCCAGAGGATCTCTCACGTTACGTTGGAAGACATCTAAATTGGTGGGACTCGTGCAGTGACCTGCTAAAGTCCTCCGTTGGGCAGAAGTGAAATGTATGGCTCTATGTCATTAAGAAGCCAGAGAACTCCAAAAACACCCTATCGGCTCGCTTTGGAATGAGGTTGTTCTTTCTGTTAGAGAGTGTATCAAACACAACAATTTACCATCTCTTCCCACCTTCACAAGCCCAGGGACATAGCTACACTACCGAGTCCACCTACCTTCGTATCCAAATACCCCATGCCTGGACCCTCCCCTTTACCTCTATCCCATCCCACTGGTTAACGCATGCATCCTGTACACAAACATTACGTGACGTTCTTCCAACAATCTACTATACACTGGGATCAGGCCAAGCACTGTTACTGCTGTTTTTGCAGTTATTGCTTTGATCAATTGTGATCGATGCCTTTGTAATTCATCTAGTGACACGACAACATGCCTGTACATTTTTACTGTACCAGCCTGTATTTCTTTCATGCTTTGACTATAACATTGATACTGAACTGGAGATTGTTCCTTTCCCTCCTTTTGGTGCTTATTTTTATCGTATTTTTCCTTCTCTCCTATCAAAGCGATACCTGATTTAATTGTATAACAGATGTTAAGCACTGACTAGAAAAATAAAAAGTCTAATAAAAATATGTTGAAAAAAACTGCTGGTGAAGTCAGCACAGTAGGTAAAAGAGGTGCTGAACATTCCAGAAGACGAAGAAAGTACCAAAGAACCAGAATATAAGCAACATTTGAGAGATCAAAGAAGATGAGATTACTGACCACAATATGGTGAGGCCACTTCAACTCTGAATAGTCCCACAATGCTGAAAAGGGCATACAGCATGGCTGCGAGTTGTGCGAAAAAGCTATTGAAATGATCGTCCCGTAATGGCCCCATCAAGACAGATAAGTAAAAGGATGTTCATGGTGAAAGTGAAGCAAAATAAATCATCACATGGGCAGCAGTGGAACGGAATACCCGTACAGTCCCCATCAATAATGGTCAATGTTACCTAGTAGCAAATGTGAATTCAAAGTAGTGCTGCAACAGACTACACCCCTGCTACTACGAGGTGTAAATAAGTTAATTAGTAATAATAATCCCAAGCATACGAATCCCTACTGGAGCACACAACAATGATAGATGATATTGTACATATAACTGAATAAATATAACAAGTTTATTATTCCAATGTGCATTAAATATTGCAATACTCCATCAAATAAGTGTCCTCACGCTCAATATACATTGAACGGAACCAAATGAATAATACAATAACTATGATCACAACCTCAAGCAATATTGTCCTACTCAAAGAACAAAGTACAACAAAGATAGCATGAGTTGAGGCGTTCCAAAAGAACACTGCGTTTGACACAAAAAGGTCTTGGTGACATTTCGTGATCACCCAGACCACAGTCCTTACAGCCAACACATGTTTCTTCAGGATGACTTCTTCAGGGCTGTAATGACACATAGTTAGAGAATATGTATTTGACTAGTTATGCATAACAGTTAGAAAATATGTATTTGACTAGTTATGCATTGCAGCCCTGAAGAAGTAGTTGCTGAGAAAATAACGTCAAAATCTATGCATATGTAGAGACGCAGATCCTCTGTGGATCCAACAGATCTAAAGATAAGATCTCATTGGCTGCCACCATGCAAAGGATGTGGCAGTTGCCATTTTAGGACTAGGAGAATCAGTCCCTTGTCCTGCAAAAGCAATAAAAAAACATATAGGTAGCAGGGTAGTGATACCCTGCCCCCTTAGGCCTGTGGGCAGGGTATCCCACTTCGGCAAAAAGCAGTTTGTTTTCTTGACGAGACCACAGATCCACAGAGGATCTGCAGTTCAGTTTAAAAAACAAAAGGGCGGGCTACAGCTCTTTTTAGCTTTAATGCCCACCAGGTGGGCCAGGATTGGGGGTATTTTTAATAATAGTTTTGGGGAGTGGAGCATTTGACTCCCTCTCCAAGCTATTACCAGTTTCCTGGAACCCCATACCTCTGGGCCACATCATATTTTTACCAGGAGGGGCCCCCCACTACCTAGACCATTACATGGTCTGGAGACCCTATTCCTTGGGCCACAACAAATTAAAACCTGCTGTGGGTGCCACAGTCCCACATGGAACATCCACCACAACTGTATCTCTTGGGGCTATGGGGGGAGCCCCACGGCCTACGTGTACCTTGCTGGCTCTTCTGTCTGCGCCCATCAAGGGGTGGCAGAAGCTGGGTACATTGGTTTGCTCCCACCTGGCAGCTTTTCTCTGCTCCTGCTGGATGGTAGCAAACCTGTGTTTCCTACCTGCACTCTTGGAGGGGAATAGCAGTGTTCCGGGGATGGTGTCCCTGCAATGCTGCTGCCTTCGGGCCTTGGGGGATGGGGTTCCCAGGGCCACTGGAAGGCTCTGGGAGGAGCAGGGAGGGGCAGAGAGGGGCCCCACCCAAGGCTCAGGAGGGGCCCCACCCCCTGCCCAAAACATAATTTGGTCGTGGGGGATGCTGTCGCCAAGGCCCTTCTGAACCTCAAGAAGAGGGCTGCACACCTTTCTCCCAATTTAAAAAAGTGATCAGACCCAGGGGATGGTGTCCCTGGGTCCCTCCGAAGGGGCAGGGGGGCCGCCTGCCCCTTTGCTTTTAAAAAAGTGATCGGCCCCATCGGATGGGGTTCCCGGGCCCATGAAATGGCTTGGGCAGGAGGTCTGCACACCACTCTCCCAAAATATTTAAAAAAATAATAATCTGTGTCAGATCTTTAGCTTGGGAGCACCTATAATGCCCTGCAGCTTCTGGTACCCCTAGAAGGGGCAGGGGAACCACCAAGCTTTTTTTTAATGTTGGGGAAGGCTGCAGTGAGCACAGCAGTCCCCCCAACAAACATTCTTAAAAAAACATTGAGGTAAGTCTGCTGCATCATTGAATCAATGACCCTAGGAGAGCTTACCATTTTTTTTTCCAAAACACTCCGAGCTGTATCTGTATGCTCTTCAGTTGGAGTGCTGGGACCCCTTGTTGTTGGTTCTATGGTAGTGCTTTGTGGTACCTGAAAAATCTTCAAAAAAAAAGCTCAGTCATGTAATTGGTATGTTAAAAAAAATGCTTATTGAAAATAATTTGTGGCAATCTCTATTATTAAACAATGCAATTATTGACAAAACCATTAGGTGTGCCTTTATTAACATTACATGCATTATATTGCTACATGACAGTCAGCCAGGTTCAGTGAGGAGTTGGCTGCCCGCAGGAATTGGGTACAGGCCTTGTGCTTAAGCCCCACACCACACATGATGATAAACATATTACTTTATGTTTAAAAAAACATAAATTACTGAAAAAATCAAAGGTTCAAGTGACGTTATAGTTAGGATTTGTAATAATAGCTTACCTTACATTTAAAAAACCTGAGTCATTCAATGAAAAATAACAAAGGGTAAAGTGATGTTATAGTTAGAATTTGCAATAATAGCCTTCCTTACGTTTAAAAAACCTGAGAAATTCACTGAAAAAAGACAGAGGGTAAAGAGGCGTTATAGCAGTGGCGGATTCTCCTCGAGGGCGTCGAGGCTCCGCCCCCTTTACTTTCAGCCCCAGAGCAGGACAAAATAAAAGAATTTTGTTTTCATATATGACTGTTTTTTTTTATTAAATAAAATGTGCACACACGTTTTGCCTACTGGCTGAGGGGCTGATGCACCCTGCCACCCACCTCGCTTGCTTCCATGGCAGACCGGGATGCATTCCTTAAATTGCTGCCCCTGGGCGTGCCCGCAGTCTAGAGTATTTGCCGGGCTGACGCTCTCACAGCCCTGAGGCCTGTGAGGTCATCAGCGCGGCAAAGACGTAGTCTTGTGGACCAGTCTCCACCCCCTGTTGCTGCGTGGATAAAATGAGCCCCGGGCGTTTTACACTGAAGCCCTGTATTTTTAGGGCTTCCCGTCAATCAGACAGTGGAGACTGGAGAGCATGAATACCTCATACCCCACCCTTTCCCAGCTCGTCACAGGGTGGGGTGGGCCTCACCCTGTGATGTGTTAGGAAAGGGTGGAGTTAAGGCTGCAGGCAGCCGGGAAGCTAAAGAATCGAGTCTGAGCAGTTTGTCTTCTTGAATTTTGAAGACACACTTCGCAGACTCGAAGAGTCTGCTTCCCGCGCTGCACTTATTTCAGGATGGCATTTCACTCGAAATGACTTGCCTTGCTTGAAGCTTCGCTCTAGTGAGTGGACCAGCAGTTAAATAGAAAAAAAACTTTGCAGCTGCCAGCTGGGGGAAATGAGTAAGTGACTCGCTCGGGCCTGGCCTATTTGAAGGAGGTAAAGCAAGAAATTCGAGCAACGTTCCCGGCCTCATGAAAATGTATAATTGTATTGTATTTGGCTGTTGGGCACATGGTTTTCTGTTGTGATGGTTTTTGGTCATTATACTGTGACCACGTGACCGGCCGGGGACCTCAGCCTGCAGTCGCTTCCTGCTTGTCTGATTAAAGACATTTACAAAGAGTGAAACATTCCCACGTAAATAGAGAGACTTCCCCATAAGCCAGCGTGTCTCTGCTCTGATAGGACGGTAGGGCTGGGGCAGAGTCAGTCACACATCAGTTTCGGAGGTAAAGACATGAACATGCCAGGCACAGCCTGGCATGTGAATGAGTGTTCTCTTCATGGGCGAATGTGACATGACTGTTGTCACATTCCCTGCCCCTTGCTAGAATTTAGTTTGTGACGGACTCTTCCCCCACCCTTCTGGATTTGTGACTCACTCTTCATTGGGGCGCCTGACACATGACTGACTTTTCCCTCGGTGTACTGGATGTTAAGTGGGTGGGGGGGTGACTGACTCTTCCCCACCGGCTGATATGTGACCAACTCTGCCAAGGGTTTAGGAGACACTACATTTCGAGGGGGGGGGGGTGGTTAGAAGCACATGGGCAAGCTTGGAGAGAGAAGAGAGAGCCAGGGGTCAGGCTTGGTTTTGAGAGTCAAAACACAAACTGAGGCATCCGAAGATGTAACTCAGACAACAAATGTCATTAAAAAAACACGAGAAAGACTTTGGTAATGAAAATAAAATATATATTTATATTCAGCATTTCTCAGTGTCTCAATTAAGCACATAAGATTTTATCACTGAATTTAGTGATATTTATTTAAAGAAATTAAAAAACAAAACAAAAATAACATTCAAGAATACTCCCATTGCCCAGGGACATCTTAAGGATTTTGGGGGCTCTGGGCCAAATGTATTTTAGAGGCCCCTTTTCAGAACAGCTTTGAATTTATGATCCAGTTTCAGCTCTTTCATGCACTCTACGGCCAGGTCACTGACAGTGCACAGTCACACTGGTGCAAATTCTAAATATGTTTACATCTAATATTTAGGGATAGTGACGTGTGTTTTCAGTATTGTAACACACCAGCAGCTCGCTAATATTACTGCAAATAATCTTTGTGACATATGAATATGTGAGGTCCAGTTATGATCTAAAAGAAACCTTTTTTATGGATGTTGCATGAAAAATAAACACAACATTTCTTTACAAAATGTCTGTAACAGACTTTCACACATCACTCACATTAAAAATAAATGAAAGGAAAACAGGATTTGAAACAATCTCTTTAAGAATTATTCAAAGTAATCAGGGCAAGACTATACAGAACAGAGCTGGCTCTATCAGGGGCCCCCCTGAAAGGCTGGGGCCCTGGGCCAGAGCCCACTTTGTCCATGCTTTAAAACGTTTCCACCATTGCCTGACAAAGTTGCCGAGAGTTACCCAATGTGTGGAGAGTTACCCAACGTGTCCATTTGTCGTGTTCTCTGTACAGCCCAAGTAATTATGAAATGTGACCCAAGATTATTTTATATCAGCCATACTCAAGCCAGGTTTGTGGAGCACAGATCCTATCCTGATCCACATGAATGGCCTCTCAACCTGGTACATGTCTGGTATTGTATCCATGGTGCAGTCCTGCCTGCCTGCCTGTATACGTCCTCTAAAGTTGTTGGATGGCTCATAGTTACTGGTAACCAGAGTTAGTTCTCTTCCCTCTCCCTGCATGCCTACCGTGCTGCTCCTCAGAGCCCCCTCCCACTGGAATGCTTGTAAAGCCAAGTGCAGTGTTTGACATTGAATTATCATAATTTGAAGGGCAGTTAGTTGCATGTAACTGAACATTAACTGTTTCCAGAAGGCAAGGTGTGACCTGCCCAAAGAGAACACTTGAACAAAGGCTGGGGCATGGAAACGTCTTTTTGGTTTTTGCAGGCTGTGCAACACTGGATAATTCCTGCTTGTGGGTGACTACGAAGGCTGCTGCAGGCAGAAGACATTCAGGGGTCGATTCCGATTCGGGCCGGAAAAAGCACCGACCGACTCGGATCCGGAAAAAATACCGACCGACACGTACCCGTGGCGCACGACACGCCAAGTACGATGCAAGGCGCGAAAAATCCGACCGACACGTACCGAAACAAAGTCGACCGACCGAGCCGCACGGAAAACAGCAATCCGGCCGGAAAAACACACGAATCCAACCGACCGACACGCACCCGGAACAAATCCGACCGAAACGTACACGCGAACTCCAAACCGCAAAGTACGATGCAAGGCGCGAAAACCACGACCGAGTCGGACGGAGGACAAGCCGTACGACCGACACGCATACAAAACCGAGCCGAAGCAACACAATACACCGCGACCGACGCGTACGCAGCATAGAAAACTGCACAAACACAGCGTGAACGAAACGGAGAACACCGTACGAGACCAATGCAGGGTCCGACTCGGTCACAAGAACGTTTCCAACATACACAAACAGCACAAAGGAAAAATCACCCAAAAAAGGCCAAACAAGCAATTACCAAGCCAATAAATACTGGGGGGTGGGGACAGAGAACAAAGACACACCCACAACTCCACCTATATAAATGACACAAATCACTACCATGAGCCTTTGCAAATGCCATTCCACTGCCAGCACCCAAGAGAAAGCAACCACACACCCACAGCTCATCCCTCACACAAGCCACACACCATCAGCACACCAACAAATACCTACCTCACATACACCCAGCAAAACACACACTCACACACCCTCACCTGCACACCAACACACACATCACCCACCATCACCACCCATCACCATGCCCCCCAAGAAGAATCCCAAGTTCCTAGATAGTGAATTGGAAGTCATGGTAGACGAGATCCTCAGGGTGGAGCCACAGCTGTTTGGCACACTGGTCCAACAGACCCCCATGTCGCAGAAAACCAAGATGTGGGAGAGGATCATCAACAGGGTGAACGCCCAATCACCATGTCGGCGCACAAAGACGGACATCCAGAACAGGTGGTATGACGTGCGCAGGAGGGTACGGGACATGCTGAAGAAAGACTACATCAACAGCCAACACACCGGCAGTGGCCCTCCTGCCAAGCCAATATACCTCAGGCCCTGGGAGGAGAAGGTGCGGGCCATCCTTCCGCCAGTGAGCGTATATGGACTAGAGGACATCCCAGAGCCTGGTGAGTACACAACAAATGTACACAATATACTGCCACAAAACACACACATCACTGTCAAGGGAGAGTCAAACCATGCACTCATAGCAATTACACAGCAACCAGAACAGAATCATCCCAAAATGTGTATGTCAGTCAGATAAACACAACACATGCCATCAAAAAAGTCACATCCAACTGTGCCAACACATGTACAAACACAACCACAACTACAGCTAGGCAGTGGCACAAATAGAACTGACAAACACATCCACACATGTAGCCACCACAACAACACCAACACACAGTGAAGACCACTCAAAGGAAGGAATTCTGTGTATGCTGGCCAAGTCAGTGTAGCCAATAGCATCATGGGAGTCGCAGTCACACATATTGCCCCCCACAACTGTCCCATCAACACCACCATGAACCATGCGCACATCACAGGGAGTGGAGAAGGACTCACAAGATGGCTGACACTGGCTACTGCTGTGGGGAGCACAAGGCCCTGCTGGCAACTGTGCACCAACAAACAGCAGGACACCACTGACTGACATCCTGAGAGACAACTTACACTCCCTGCAATGCAAGCACGTTCCATGGTGGGAAATCTGGCTAGCTGTGTGGGATGGGGGACTTTCAGCACTGACCAAAGTCACAAGCACCTCCCCTCACACACCCCCCAACACAAACTCCACAGAACCCACCTGGTAGAATGCAATGCCCCCCATCCTAACACAAGATCCCACAAAGAACCACCACCCTGGGTTATGTTGTGTGAAGCACAGGGACACTCTTGGGACTTCTAGCCAAACAACTGCCAGGACAACACTCCCAGCCATCCTGTCAGCACAGCCAGCCCACCCCACAGGGAAGCAGAGTCAAAGGAAGGAAGCATGGGCATGCTGGGAAGGGGGAGGAGGCAATAGCATGATGGGAGTCGTAGTCACAGCTCTACATCCCCCACCACATGGCCCAGCAAGCTCACACTCACGCATGCACATCCCACAGAGAGTGGAAAGGCCCATCAAAGATGTCTGACACTGTTGCTGTGTCGTGGGGAGCACAAGGGCATGCTGGGTACTGCACACCAACCAACAGCAGGGCACCACTGTCAGCCATCTTGCCATTGCTCTCACACCCACACACACTGAACTCCACACAAAAGCAAGTAAGTATGGGAATGCTGGGAAGTGGGGTGGAGGCAATGGCATGATGGGAGTCGTAGTCACAGACATAGCTCACCCCCACAACTGTCCCATCAACACCACCCTGAAACATGCTCACATCACAGGGAGTGGAGAAGGACTCACAAGATGGCTGACACTGGCTACTGCTGTGGGGAGCACAAGGCCCTGCTGGCAACTGTGCACCAACAAACAGCAGGACACCACTGACTGACATCCTGAGAGACAACTTACACTCCCTGCAATGCAAGCACGTTCCATGGTGGGATAACTGGCTGGCTGGCTGGGTGGGAAGGAGGACTTGCAGCACTAACCATAGTCACAAGCACCTCCCCTCACACACACCCCAACACAAACTCCACAGTACCCACCTGGTAGAATGCAATGCCCCCATCCTAACACAAGATCCCACAAAGAACCACCACCCTGGGTTATGTTGTGTGAAGCACAGGGACACTCTTGGGACTCTTAGCCAAACAACTGCCAGGACAACACTCCCAGCCATCCTGTCAGCACAGCCAGCCCACCCCACAGGGAAGCAGAATCAAAAGGAAGGAAGCATGGGCATGCTGGGAAGGGGGTGGAGGCAATAGCATGATGGGAGTCGTAGTCACTGATATTGGTCACCCCCACAACTGTCCCATCAACACCACCCTGAACCATGCTCACATCACAGGAAGTGGAGAAGGACTCACAAGATGGCTGACACTGGCTACTGCTGTGGGGAGCACAAGGCCCTGCTGGCAACTGTGCACCAACAAACAGCAGGACACCACTGACTGACATCCTGAGAGACAACTTACACTCCCTGCAATGCAAGCACGTTCCATGGTGGGATATCTGGCTGGCTGGGTGGGAAGGGGGACTTGCAGCACTGACCATAGTCACAAGCACCTCCCCTCACACACCCCCAACACAAACTCCACAGAACCCACCTGGTAGAATGCAATGCCCCCATCCTAACACAAGATCCCACAAAGAACCACCACCCTGGGTTATGTTGTGTGAAGCACAGGGACACTCTTGGAACTTCTAGCCAAACAACTGCCAGGACAACACTCCCAGCCATCCTGTCAGCACAGCCAGCCCACCCCACAAGGAAGCAGAATCAAAAGGAAGGAAGCATGGGCATGCTGGGAAGGGGGGAGGAGGCAATAGCATGATGGGAGTCGTAGTCACAGCTCTACATCCCCACCACATGGCCCAGCAAGCTCACACTCACGCATGCACATCCCACAGAGAGTGGAAAGGCCCATCAAAGATGTCTGACACTGTTGCTGTGTCGTGGGGAGCACAAGGGCATGCTTGGTACTGCACACCAACCAACAGCAGGACACCACTGTCAGCCATCTTGCCATTGCTCTCACACCCACACACACTGAACTCCACACAAAAGCAAGTAAGTATGGGAATGCTGGGAAGTGGGGTGGAGGCAATGGCATGATGGGAGTCGTAGTAACAGACATAGCTCACCCCCACAACTGTCCCATCAACACCACCCTGAACCATGCTCACATCACAGGGAGTGGAGAAGGACTCACAAGATGGCTGACACTGGCTACTGCTGTGGGGAGCACAAGGCCCTGCTGGCAACTGTGCACCAACAAACAGCAGGACACCACTGACTGACATCCTGAGAGACAACTTACACTCCCTGCAATGCAAGCACGTTCCATGGTGGGATAACTGGCTGGCTGGCTGGGTGGGAAGGAGGACTTGCAGCACTAACCATAGTCACAAGCACCTCCCCTCACACACACCCCAACACAAACTCCACAGTACCCACCTGGTAGAATGCAATGCCCTCCATCCTAACACAAGATCCCACAAAGAACCACCACCCTGGGTTATGTTGTGTGAAGCACAGGGACACTCTTGGGACTCTTAGCCAAACAACTGCCAGGACAACACTCCCAGCCATCCTGTCAGCACAGCCAGCCCACCCCACAGGGAAGCAGAATCAAAAGGAAGGAAGCATGGGCATGCTGGGAAGGGGGTGGAGGCAATAGCATGATGGGAGTCGTAGTCACTGATATTGGTCACCCCCACAACTGTCCCATCAACACCACCCTGAACCATGCTCACATCACAGGGAGTGGAGAAGGACTCACAAGATGGCTGACACTGGCTACTGCTGTGGGGAGCACAAGGCCCTGCTGGCAAATGTGCACCAACAAACAGCAGGACACCACTGACTGACATCCTGAGAGACAACTTACACTCCCTGCAACGCAAGCACGTTCCATGGTGGGATAACTGACTGGCTGGGTGGGTGGGAAGGAGGGCCGGCTGTCAACCAAACACAACCAATGCAGACCATGTTCACACCCCAGAAAATACATAGAAATGCCCAAATAATGCAGGCCAATGTGCCACACCAATATCAACCCCTGACTGTGACGACTTAGGACAATGCAATGTACAGGCCCGCACCCAGAGGCACAGTCACAACTGTCATGTGTGTCAACCATTGATGCCTGCAGAAACATGACATACATTGTTTGTGTCTCCCAAAAACAGGTGATGATGGGGACACAGCAGCAGACGCTGAGGAGTCCCAGTCCCAGGCTCAAGAGGATGCCGAGCTCACTGGCGTCGTACAGCCTCTGTCCTCCTCGGACGATGAAGAACAACCTGGCACATCCGGTGCAAGTCAACATGCAGCACCAGCAGGACCACCAGCTGCAGCACCAGCAGGACCACCAGCTGCACCCCCTGCACCCACCCCTCCAACGACTGTCACCACGAATACCATCCCTGCCGACATGGACAGAACAAGGAGCAACACCAGCACAGTGACCCTGGACCAACCTGGGGCCATGGACACCACCACCACCACCACCAACCCCCAAGGTGGACCAGGGTTATCTGTGCGTGCCACTGCACACACTGCACATGTCAGCAGGGGTGGTGGGAGGGTGGGAGACAGAGGTCGCTGCTTGCAGACGTTGCTGGTGTGCATGATGACCCACAACTGGTACGCATAGCTGATGCGTACCAGTCCAGCACCGGAGAGCTCAGCCAGGTAGTGGGGCTCCTCAGAGACATTAAACAGCAGCAGGCTGCCCATCATGCCCGCTTGGACTCCCACATGTCCCACGTGGAGTCACACATGTCCCGTGTGGACTCACACATGTCCCGCGTGGAGTCCAAGTGGGATGCACTGCATGAGATGACGGCGGTGCACAGGGACATTTTACAATGCCTCCGCCAGATGAACAGCAACCAGTCCACACCTCCCTGTGTGCCAACAACATCTGGTTCCGAACAAACTGCAACTGCCACAGGGAGGGAGGAGGACTCTGGCGGAGAGTCCCCTGCACCGCAGCAGCCTGTACTTGAGGGGCCCCCCCAAGAAGAGGGGTCGTCCGAGGAGGGAAAAGTGAGAGGCCGATGGCCAAGCGCAACTCCCAGGAAGCCTGAACCTGTTCTGGATGTTCGCCTTTGTGCACAGACTGTTCACCCTGTTAACGGCAACACTACTCCCACACATTGCATGGGGAGTACAAGTTGGACCAATGTGTCAGACAACTGTGGCCCCGATACTGGGGATCCTGTCTACCCGGACTTTCAATTCACCTAGGAACTTGGGATTGCAAGATTTATGTACAGCACAACCCATCCTATGCACTATTAACACAAATGTATCACAATAAACACACTAATACACCATACTTGCCTCTGTCGTGATTCCAACGTGGGTGCTGTTATGGGGATGATGAACTGCAAAATTACACTGTGTATGCGAACTGCAACAGCAAGGACAACACAGGCATGTGAGTACAGGCAACGTGACACACATGAGGGAGACACACCACCAGGGCTACACAACACATACACACCTAGGCCATCTGACTCATTGCCTACACTGATGTTGCCAGGGAAGACGGTGCAATGCACAGACACCACACCCATTCCCAGTTGTAGTCAAGTAGCCCACAGGTGCAGTAAGCAAATGGCAGTCAAATGTGTGACCACAGACAACGCACATCACAAAGTGAAGCACAGGTTTATTACACAGTTGCAACATGCCGTAACCACTACAGATGCAAGGTAACCCCACCTGGCAGCGGGCACACAGTCAACAACTGTAGACGGAAGGAAGTCCATGGGTGTGGCGCACATCACCTGTAGGGACACAACAGCTACCAGCCTGGATGTGCAATCACGTCGTCGGTGGACACAGTTGACCAAACGAATCTGAAAGTACCCTGTGAAGGACAGAAATGACACACAGTCAAAAGCAATGGAGTACAGGACAGAACA
Source organism: Calotriton arnoldi (assembly GCA_963921515.1). Taxonomy (NCBI): domain Eukaryota; kingdom Metazoa; phylum Chordata; class Amphibia; order Caudata; family Salamandridae; genus Calotriton; species Calotriton arnoldi. The sequence goes on from CAWUFW010008509.1 coordinate 619,003, forward strand.
GCAAAACTCATGCACAATACATGTTACAAGATACCCACCCAGAACCAAGTTAGCATGTCAACACTGTTGGGGAGTACAGCCCACCTGTCACCACACATCGCAACACACATCCAGTCAAGTAGCCCATGGACACACTCCAACAGCACCAGAGCACCACCCACACATCATGCCAACTCACATCATTGACATGACACCTCAGGATACTCACATTCAGCTAAAGAAGTTGGTGATGAGCTGTGTGCGGACATCACCATCACCATCATCTTCATCATCGTCACTGGCATCTTGGTCCAGGCCAGGATCCTCCACAGGTGGCGGATGTTGGTCATTGTCATCCTGGATGAGAGGCAACTCCTTCCGCACTGCCAGGTTGTGGAGCATGCAGCAGACGATGATAATCTTGCACACTTTCGCAGGGGCATATGGGAGGGATCCTCCGGTCTTGTCCAGGCAGCGGAAGCGGCTCTTCAGGAGACCAAAGGTCCGCTCAATCACTCTCCTGGTCCGACCATGTGCCTCATTGTAGCGCATCTGGGCAGGTGTCACAGGGTTTCTGAGGGGTGTCAGCAACCACGGCATGTTGGGGTATCCCGAGTCACCTACGGACAGACAAGTGCACATTAGCTGACTTGGAAAAGTGGGCGGAATACTACAGATCAGATCACACACAATGGCACAAAGTCAGTACACACCGACAAGACAGGCACGCTGGTTCTGCATCTGTGCCATCATCCTGGGGATGCGACTACTCCTCATCACAAAGGCATGGTGTGCTGAACCAGGGAAACGGGCACACACGTGTGTGATGGTCATGTCTGCAAGACACACCACCAGTGCATTGACCGAGTGGTAGTGCTTGCGGTTCCTGTAGGCCTGCTCCTGGGCCTGTGGTGGTACCAAAGCCACATGTGTCCCATCAATGGAGCCAATTACATGCGGCATCCTCCCCAGGGCATAAAAGTCACTCTTCACGTCAGTGAGTCGTCGCAGTCTAGGGAAATAGATGTACCGGTTCAGGAAGAGCAACATTGCCGCCAAAACATCGCGGAGCACACGGCTGAACATGGTCTGTGACATCCCACCAGCAGTCGCCACAGTATGTTGGAAGGTACCAGTGGCAAAGAAGTGTAGGGCTGCCATCACCTTCACCTTGGGGGTCAGCGCTGTAGGATACGGCCGGCCAGGCTGCAAATGTGGGGACAACTGCACTGCCAAATCCTCAATCAGCTGCCTGGTGAAGCGGTACCGTCGGATGCTGTCCTGTTCCACCATCGTTGCCAGGTCTGGGAATGGCCGATGGACAGCAGGAGCCCTGCAGTGCAGAGGAGAAGTAAGCAAGATTGTCAGTCACCCCACATATGCGGCATTGAACACACTCAAGATCCCAACATACATCATTATGGTTTAAATCTTTTATTAAATTTTCAAACAGACACCTTTATACACATGTAGGTATGGCTATTAAGTCATCAATATCACGTAGCCGGGTGCTTAAACAGTCTTGTGCACGTCTGCTAGCCTAAGTAGAGGCTCGGTTTAGAGCGGAGAGACCTTACATGCAATAAGGCAAATCAGGGAGAGGGGGAGAAAAAAAAAGAAAAAAAAGGGGGAAAAAGGGGGAAGGAAAAAGGGAACAATGTAAACCCCCACCCCCACCCTCCCACACCCCCACCACCCATGTTCCATGTCCACTGACTAGCCCCCCAATATTATATCTGGTCGCAATCACCTCCCTGGCTGTGGTGCGTCTGAGAGGCGCAAAGACGGAGGTATCGGGGGCAGGTGACCTCGCGAAACTCAGAGGCCAAGAGGGACAGAAAAGGTTGCCATAGCTCAACATATTTAGCCCCCTCCCCCGCTATTGTTAACGTCAGTTTCTCCATACCGAGAACAAACCACAAGCGATGTAGCCATCCCACAAAGGTTGGGGTGTGAGAGGTGTGCCAATGTGCGAGTATATTTTGTGTCGCCGCCCCTAGCGCGATTGCCATCTGTCGTCCTCTCCGAGATCTTAGTGGGTAGGTCAAAGGATTGGGAAGGCCCAGTAGGACATATGCTGGGAACCGGGGAATCTCCGTATTGAAGTGTTTATCTATTTCGTCTATCACTTGTTTCCAGTAGGGCTGAATGTGTTCGCATTCCCATAAGAGGTGCACCAGAGTTTCTACCTGTGCACAGCCCCGCCAACATGTTGCCTCCCGTGTGGGATCCATTGAGTGAAGACGTTCAGGGGTATAGTACCAGTAGGTAGCTACTTTCGTAAGAGTTTCAGTCAGCCCCATGTGGTATGCGGAATGGCGAGCCCTGTAATATATCCCGTCCCATTCTTTATGGCTGAGTGTTCTGCCCAATTCCCTCTCCCAGCGTGTCTGACCGGAGTTGTAAGTATGTGAGTAACTATCCTGAAGCATCTTGTACAGATCAGATATTAGCTTCTTATCAGCTGTGCGAGTTATAAGCCACCGCTCGTAAGCGGAGAGACTTCTGTCGGCTGTCGAACGGACCCGATCATGAAGTGCCCAGTGTCGTGCCTGTAGGTAGCGGAGTCTTTCCGCCTCAGGTAACCCAAATTCCAATTTAAATTGATGGAACGGAATAACCCCCTCCGCACCATACATATGATACAGAGAGCGGCAGCCCGCGGATCTCCATTGTGCAAAAGCGTTCAAGTCCATACCTGGGCCGAAGTCGGGGTTGTCTAACAGGGGTGTGAGCGGGGACGGAAAGGTGGTGAAACCATGTTTGGTATTAGTGTGGTCCCATACCTCTAGTGGGACTCGGGTGATATGTGAGGCATAGAGATTGGGGGTCTGTGTTGCTTACGGAGAAAAGGGACACCCTGCAGGGGTCGGGCCGCTACTGCCTGGTCCTGGAATAGCCAGTGCTTCTCCGATTCCCAGCGACTCCATTCAACCAAGTGGCGCAACTGGGCCGCCTGGAAGTACAGCCGGAGGTCCGGGATCCCAAGTCCACCCTTATCCGGAGGGAGTGTGGCCAACATTCGCTTGAGTCGTGGTTTCCGCCCATTCCAAATGAACTGAGCCAGTTCTGATTGTGTCTGTTGTATCCAACCCTTGGGGGGATGGAGAGGGATAGTTCGGAACAGATAGAGGATTTGTGGTAAAATGGTCATCTTGACCGCCGCGATTTTGCCTAGCCACGAGAGGGGGTAGTGTTTCCACTGGCCAAGTTCTCGACGAATTTTCTGTCGGAGGCATGCATAGTTGTTAGCAACTATATGGTCGGTAGAGAAGAGGCCAATTGTCTACCCAGATATGGGATCGTGTCCTTCGTCCACTGAATGGGCGACAGGCCCTGCAGAAACATACATCATTATGAGGCACAACTACATGAAGTGTGCAGTACCGGAAGGACATGTATGGTACATACATGGCCAACATCTGTCAACACGGTCCAACAGGTGGCATCAATTTGTCCCAGGTTGGCCCATTGGATATCATGAGGCCGTGTCACAGTTCCCATCTCCTGCTGCCGTGTCACAATAACCCCCCACAGTGACATGTGAGGACAGATGTGCCCCAGGCACCACAGCTCAACGACAGGTACATTCCCAGGGACCCTGTAATGCTACATGGACACTGGCATTACATGGAGTATCATGTATACACCACAGCAAAACATCCATGACCCCCACAGGTAGTGGCCCCACTTGCCACGGCAGGACAGACATGGACGTCTGTGACACACACGCACAACATCAGAGTCCATGCACACACAACGTGGATGTGGAGACTGTCTCCCATTGTGCACATGAAATCAGAGACATTGTAAACACTACATGCACAAAGACTGTGGAGGACCATCACTATTGTGCCACTGGGACACCCTGGCTCAAACATACCGTCCCACATGGGACTCACGGGGTATGTGACATGACATACACATACACCACTGTGAAATGTGACCATGGCACATGCACAGATATGAACAGTTGCACATCACATTGGTCACGTACACGTAACACCCAGGATCCTGTCCCCATGAACACGTGCACAGCCTGGGGGTGGCTGCCCACAGGTGACACCCACAGGACAACATGTACACCAACATACACACAATAGGAAATGCATCCTTACATGCCTTATGATAAAGTTTGGACAGGCTGTCGTGATGTAGGTGTGCCCCTCACTCCCTGGGAGCTATCTGTGGCTGGCATATGTCCATCTGAGACAGGCATGCTGACATATGCCAGTCACATGTACAGTGATGCGTTGTACCGCAATGGACCGATCGGTGCCTCCGGCCAGCCCATTTCATTCAATGTGTGCGGGTACGCGTTGTACCCCTGTGCGCGTTGAACTGCAATGGACCGATCGGTGCCTCCGGCCGGCCCATTGCATTCAATGTGTGCGGGTACGCGTTGTACCCCTGTGCGCGTTGAACTGCAATGGACCGATCGGTGCCTCCGGCCGGCCCATTGCATTCAATGTGTGCGGGTACGCGTTGTACCCCTGTGCGCGTTGTACCGCAATGGACCGATCGGTGCGCACCCATTGACAATGGGCTTGCCTGGCAACGGACGCGTTTTCGAATTTCGAACGAGTTGGTTGCTGGAAATTCAGTTGGTCACCCACAACAATGTTGCAAAATCATGTATGCCATGAAGTTGAGGATTTGAAGGATGCTGTGGGCGTGTTTTGGTGCTGCTATTCCATGGATTGGCCAGATTCAGAAGATGCAAACGACTTGGACCTATCACTTTGGACACAAGGGACAGTATCTGCCTCTCCAGCACATATATATTGCTGGCTGTTCCCCTGAGAGCTCACTTGCCTGCACTACATGCTCCAGGACGACATCTGCCACTGCACTGCTGCTGTCTCTGCCCCTCTGGACCCTGCAATGGCACGTACTGTGGAGAGAGCCCCAGCCTTCAGCCTTGAAGAGAACCAGGCCCTGCTGGACAGCCTATTTCCACAGTACAGCAAGCTGTATGGGACACCAGGGGAGCAGGTGAGTGTTCTGTGCACTGCCTTTCTGAATGTGCATTTTGTGTGACTAGCAAGGCTGAGAGTCTGCACGCCACTGGCTAGCAGGCTCACTGAGTAGTTGTCACCCCCATAGTGTGTAGTGACTTGCACTGGACAGGTATGGTGCAGTGACAGTGCATTTGAACATGGTTTTACTTCCCATGCAATGATACCATGTAGTGACGTCTGGCAAACTGTCCATGGTCAGCTTTGCACTGCCTGTGTACATCATGTGCCCCTGTGATTGAGACATGTATATGCAACTGTGTCATGCACGGATATGTTGCATGTGTGGTAATGGCCTTTTCACTTTGTCATCCTGACAGGTTAATGCCCATCGGAAGCAGGAAATCTGGAAGGACATCGTCCGGGCTGTCCGGTCCGTGGGGGTCTACAAGCGCCGGATCCGCAACTGCCAGAAGAGGTGGCAGGACCTTCGGGGCTGGACCCGGAGGATTGCACGGGTCCAGCTGAAGCTGTCGCCTCCTCGCAGGAGGGGCGGAACACGGACCCTGACCCCCCACATGCTCCAGATCCTGGCGGTGGTCTTTCCAGACCTGGATGGGCAGCTGAAGGCCAGACAGCAGCAAGGAGGGGGTGAGTCAAAGACTGCACTGTGAACTCTGTATTACATGCTTTGTGCCCTCCTCTGGCCTGGTTCAACTGCCACAGTGCAGCAGTCATGTTGTCCAGGAGCCATGTCCCTCTATTGTGCACTGCCCACTGCTCATCTGATACCCAGGTGTGGCCCTTACATTCAGGGAATTGTGTCACTTGGGACTGTGTCCTTGCAGTTTGCTTCACTAAAGGTGGGGGACAGCATCTGTTTCCCTAACTCTGTTGTGGGCATCATGGGTGGGTCCATTGTTCACACAACGCCTGGGTTTGGACATGTGATCTGCGTGTTGCTTTGATATGCGGTCCACTTGCTGAGCTGAGCCACCACATGTGCCTGGGGTATGTGGCACACGCCCATGCAGCGGGTGGGAACAATGTTTGGGCCCCAGGAGTGTGCAGATTATGTGTGTCACACATACATAGCCAGCTATCCACTGTCCAGGGCACATCCCTCATTCATGTGGAGCAGGACAGTCATGCCTACTCCAGGCCATGCAATGCACTCTGTACTCCCACTCCCGTGTATCAGCTGACACATTGTGCACAGTGATTTGACCCCTCAGGTGTCTGCCTCTGTGTCAGTGTGCTGTGGATTAGTTGCCAGGACTGCTGGGGTGTTTCTTGGTAGGGGCTCAGCATGCCCCTGGAGATGTGACCATAGGAGACGATACTTGTGTGTCACATAGGTGTTTGATCAGCTGCCCGTGCAGACTGGGGTATGCGAATGTGAAGTTCAGGCAGCTGTTCCCCATTCACAGCAAATTGTGAGGGGCTCAGGTTCAGAGGGTAGTGTCACAGGTCTCCCATATGTCCAATAGGTGTGACCTGGACAGATGAGGGTTGAGATGATGTGTTGTGTGGGGGATGTACATGTGCACTTGTGCAGCTCCAGGACTTGCATTCCCCATGTCCTACTATTGTGACACAGTGCATAGTGTTGTTGTCTGGCTGCCAAGTCATACATCACTGAGACAGTGATGTATGACTTAGCAGTCATGCCTCTGCCATGGCATGTGTCAACTTATTGGTGGTCCTGCAGGGGAGTGACATGTGCTACATGCACACCATAGTGGCGCTGGCTATCAGGACATGGGTGCATCATGGTGTCTGTCGCTGGTATGCATCACATGCATTTCCTATTTGACTCTGGGCATCCCTTTCATCCGGAAACCTGTACTGACTCAGTGGCAAGAGCTGTGATGTGTCCACACCGTGTCCTCTGCACTGTCCAACTACTGTGTACTTGGTGCATGTGTCCACACTGGGGTGTTGCAATCCAACAGACACCAGACAGATGGGTGCAAGGCCATGTGGGATGTGAGTGCCATGCTTGGCATCAGACTGACAATTGGCTTCTCCTGTTCAGTTAGGGCACTTTTAGCAATGTACAACTAATGATGCCAGGGCTTGCTCTGTGATGTGCTGTGCTCACAGTGGTGTGTGCGTTTGGTGCAGGTGACTGATGTCTGTCTGTTTCCCCATTGTTTGCAGATACATCCACGGCCACGGAAGGGGACAGCTCCACGGACCAGGAGGAGCCAGAGAGCCAGACTGGGTCAGCAGCCGAGGAGTGGTCGGAGGGACCCAGTGGCACGGAGGGCGAGGGGAGCCACACCGAGGAGTCCTCAGCACCATCCACCTCAGCTGAGGACCAGAGCAACTCGGAGGATGACTCCCTTGTGGAGGCGGGTGTCAGCAGCCACCACACCCCAGCTAATGTTGCTGTCCCCGCCACCACCAGCACCACCACCGCCCTCCCATCGGCTCCCATTCCCAAGGTCCGTGGAGGCTCCCATGTTCGGGAGCGTGTCTCCTTTGGCCCAGGCACCGCACCCTCTGCCCCTGTGTCCCCTGCTGCCGTGAGTGAGGAGTCTGTGTACCTCCTTCGCCAGCTCCATGTAGGGCAGACAGCCATGCTCAGTGTCCTCCATGCGCACACCGCACTGTTGACTCAGCTGGTGTCGTTCATGGAGGGCATCTCATCGGGCATGTCTGACCTACAGAGGGGCAACAGGTCCATGGACTCCTCCCTGACGGCAGCAGTGTCCCTCCTCAGACAGTCCCTCACCCCTCCTGCCTCTGCTCCATCCACACTCCCCAGCACCTTGCCCGTCCCAAGCACACACACACCGGCACAGGCACACACCAGCACACACACATCCAGCACACAGACACACACGCCGCAAACTAAACGCACACGCACGCACAGTCAGGGGACTGAAACCAGACTCACAGGGGATGGGGCCCTGGTACACACACACGCATCCACGGGCACTGCACAGTCCTCAGTTGCCTCTCCCTCCAAAGCACCCTCCCTTGCCTCACCTGCAACCCCAAAGACCCAGCGCCTCTTCCTCAGTGACCTCGGCCTCTTCCCCTCCGATCCAGCTGCCCCAGCATCCAGGGGGAAGAGGAAGCCCCCACACGGAGCAGAGTGCCCCTCGCCCCCGGACACCCTCCCCCAGGCGCAGACAGACTGAGGCCCCCACCCGCAAGTCCCCCCGGAGTGCTAAGAGCAAGACCCCGCCGCCGCCCTGCAGCTCAAGCACCAGGTCTCCTTCCTCCATCCCTCAGGCCCCCACTCCACAGGTGCCCCCACCACACCCTGCCCCAGGTTCCCCCACCCACAGATATACCATCCCCAAGAGGCTCCGGCCTTCTCCCCCTGCCACTTGCTCTCCCGGCACCACACCCCCCGCTGCGCTTGTCTGTGCCACTGATGTGGTGAGGGTGTCCTCCCCCTCTGTCCAGCCCACCTTGCCTGTTCCCCATTCCCCTCCCCTGGTGGTAGGCACTGCAGTGGAGTCCACTACCACCCTGTCTGACTTGGGCACTGCAGTGGCGGACCTGTCCACTCCATCTGCAGGGTCCACTGCAGTCGTGCCGGCACCCACAACATCTGAGCCATGCCCCCAGTTGTGCCGGCACACACCATGTCAGACACCTCCACTGCAGTTGTCAGTGGCTCTTCAGCACCCACCACCCCTTCCCTGCTTCCTCCTGGTGAGCCCTGATCCTGTCCCTGCGGTGCCTGGCCTACTCCCCCGGTTGCCCCTCCTAGTGGATTGTCCCTGGTTTTGTGCAGGCATGTGTAGGGTGGCATCTGCCACTGTCACCCACTTGTGACTTTGTTGATGGACTGGCCATTGGCCTTTGTTTATGTTCTACCGGACTTCTACTTTTAATGCCACATATGCTGAATAAAGCAACTTTCTGTTCTCTAGTGCTTTTGCTTCTGATGTACATGATGTTGATGATGCTAACAATGCCCTTGCTGCAGTGATGGTGATATTTGGTCTCATGATAATGAAGTGTTACTGTGCAGGAACCCATGTGGTCCAGGGGGAATGTGTCCTATCCTGTGGTGTATGTATCCATGTCATCCATAGCAGCATCTGAGGGTGTCATGTGTTCAGTATTTGGCAATGGGATTTCCTACTTAGATTGGCAATTACACATCTGTGGCTTCCACCCCTGCACATCTGTTGTGCCTGCCATTGTTCTATTCGTCTACTTCCCTGACCGTGTGGCCATCTCCAGTGAACATGCAGGTTTGGGCATCAATGGGGAAGGACCCATCTGTGTTGTCAGTGCAACATTGCTATACAAGTGTGTTGGATCTGTGCTGATGATTCCGTTGGCACTTCCATGACCAGGCTGATGGGACGGGAGCCCTCATTTGGTGCTAATTGTTCATTGTGTGTCCCATTGCTGCCATGGTATGGTATCTGTTCGCCTCACATCTGCAGTCTCCACAGGGTATCTGCATGTGTGTGCCCATTGGTGCAAATATGTGGGTCTGCATTCGGATGGTCACTTCTGTCATTGTGTCATTGATGATTGTTGACGGTGTCAGCCCCCATGGGTGTTGTTTGTCTGCACATGGCCAAAGTTATGTCTTATTTGCACTGCAGGATTTGGCTCCCCCAATTTATGTTGCAATGGGACACATACACTACTTTGCCACTGATGTGTTTGTTGTTCTGTGACCAGGAATCATCCATGCAGTTTGGCAGTTGCACCTCTTACTTTGTCAACACTTACCTTTTGGTCACTGTGATGATGGGGGTTTGGACCCCATTGCCACAATGTTCAAAATGTGCTGCAGCTATGGACCCCACACTTGCCTTTTGGTCACTGTGATGATGGGGGTTTGGACCCCATTGCCACAATGTTCAAAATGTGCTGCAGCTATGGACTCCACACTTGCCTTTTGGTCACTGTGATGATGGGGTTTGGACCCCATTGCCACAATGGTCATGGCCTGCTTGCGTTGTGTGTGCCACACACATATTTGTGTGGCACATGTGCTAGGGGTCACATTGTATGTTCGAAGTCATGTTTGGTGTTGTAGGCATTTGACACAGTCTACACACGCTTGTCATGGTGTTGGGGGATGTCTTCTTCTTGCATTCCCTAGGTTGTGGTGTGCTGGTTGTGTCATGCATTGTCCATCCTATGGGTGGGGGTGGTAGTGGTGGTAGGCATCCTGCCCCCCTGGGTGAGGGTGGTAGTAGTGGTAGGCATCCTGCCCCCCTGGCTAAGGGTGGTAGTAGGGGTAGGCATCCTGCCCCCCTGGGTGAGGGTGGTAGTAGTGGTAGGCATCCTGCCCCCCTGGGTGAGGGTGGTAGTAGTGGTAGGCATCCTGCCCCCCTGGCTAAGGGTGGTAGTAGTGGTAGGCATCCTGCCCCCCCTGGGTGAGGGTGGTAGTAGTGGTAGGCATCCTGCCCCCCCTGTCTAAGGGTGGTAGTAGTGGTAGGCATCCAGCCCACCCTGGGTGAGGGTGGTAGTAGTGGTAGGCATCCTGCCCCCCCTGGCTGAGGGTGGTAGTAGTGGTAGGCATCCTGCCCCCCTGGGTGAGGGTGGTAGTAGTGGTAGGCATCCTGCCCCCCTGGCTAAGGGTGATAGTAGTGGTAGGCATCCTGCGCCCCTGGCTGAGGGTGGTAGTAGTGGTAGGCATCCTGCCCCCCTGGGTGAGGGTGGTAGTAGTGGTAGGCATCCTGTCCCCCAGGCTAAGGGTGGTAGTAGTGGTAGGCATCCAGCCCACCCTGGGTGAGGGTGGTAGTAGTGGTAGGCATCCTGCCCCCTGGGTGAGGGTGGTACTAGTGGTAGGCATCCTGCCCCCCTGGCTAAGGGTGGTAGTAGTGGTAGGCATCCTGCCCACCCTGGGTGAGGGTAGTAGTAGTGGTAGGCATCCTGCCCCCTGGCTAAGGGTGGTAGTAGTGGTAGGCATCCTGCCCCCCTGGCTAAGGGTGGTAGTAGTGGTAGGCATCCTGCCCCCCTGGGTGAGGGTGGTAGTAGTGGTAGGCATCCTGCCCCCCTGGGTGAGGGTGGTAGTAGTGGTAGGCATCCTGCCCCCCTGGCTAAGGGTGGTAGTAGTGGTAGGCATCCTGCCCCCCTGGGTGAGGGTGGTAGTAGTGGTAGGCATCCTGCCCCCCTGGCTAAGGGTGGTAGTAGTGGTAGGCATCCAGCCCACCCTGGGTGAGGGTGGTAGTAGTGGTAGGCATCCTGCCCCCCTGGTTGAGGGTGGTAGTAGTGGTAGGCATCCTGCCCCCCTGGGTGAGGGTGGTAGTAGTGGTAGGCATCCTGCGCCCCTGGCTGAGGGTGGTAGTAGTGGTAGGCATCCTGCCCCCCTGGGTGAGGGTGGTAGTAGTGGTAGGCATCCTGTCCCCCTGGCTAAGGGTGGTAGTAGTGGTAGGCATCCTGCCCCCCTGGCTGAGGGTGGTAGTAGTGGTAGGCATCCTGCCCCCTGGCTAAGGGTGGTAGTAGTGGTAGGCATCCTGCGCCCCTGGCTGAGGGTGGTAGTAGTGGTAGGCATCCTGCCCCCCTGGGTGAGGGTGGTAGTAGTGGTAGGCATCCTGTCCCCCCTGGCTAAGGGTGGTAGTAGTGGTAGGCATCCAGCCCACCCTGGGTGAGGGTGGTAGTAGTGGTAGGCATCCTGCCCCCCTGGGTGAGGGTGGTACTAGTGGTAGGCATCCTGCCCCCCTGGCTAAGGGTGGTAGTAGTGGTAGGCATCCTGCCCACCCTGGGTGAGGGTGGTAGTAGTGGTAGGCATCCTGCCCCCTGGCTAAGGGTGGTAGTAGTGGTAGTCATCCTGCCCCCCTGGCTGAGGGTGGTAGTAGTGGTAGGCATCCTGCCCCCCTGGGTGAGGGTGGTAGTAGTGGTGGGCATCCTGCCCCCCTGGCTAAGGGTGGTAGTAGTGGTAGGCATCCTGCCCCCCTGGGTGAGGGTGGTACTAGTGGTAGGCATCCAGCCCACCCTGGGTGAGGGTGGTAGTAGTGGTAGGCATCCTGCCCCCCTGGGTGAGGGTGGTAGTAGTGGTAGGCATCCTGCCCCCCTGGGTGAGGGTGGTAGTAGTGGTAGGCATCCTGCCCCCCCTGGCTAATGGTGGTAGTAGTGGTAGGCATCCAGCCCACCCTGGGTGAGGGTGGTAGTAGTGGTAGGCATCCTGCCCCCTGGCTGAGGGTGGTAGTAGTGGTAGGCATCCTGCCCCCCTGGGTGAGGGTGGTAGTAGTGGTAGGCATCCTGCCCCCCTGGCTAAGGGTGGTAGTAGTGGTAGGCATCCTGCGCCCCTGGCTGAGGGTGGTAGTAGTGGTAGGCATCCTGCCCCCCTGGGTGAGGGTGGTAGTAGTGGTAGGCATCCTGTCCCCCTGGCTAAGGGTGGTAGTAGTGGTAGGCATCCAGCCCACCCTGGGTGAGGGTGGTAGTAGTGGTAGGCATCCTGCCCCCCTGGGTGAGGGTGGTACTAGTGGTAGGCATCCTGCCCCCCTGGGTGAGGGTGGTACTAGTGGTAGGCATCCAGCCCACCCTGGGTGAGGGTGGTAGTAGTGGTAGGCATCCTGCCCCCCTGGCTAAGGGTGGTAGTAGTGGTAGGCATCCAGCCCCCTGGGTAAGGGTGGTAGTAGTGGTAGGCATCCTGCCCCCCTGGGTGAGGGTGGTAGTAGTGGTAGGCATCCTGCCCCCCTGGGTGAGGGTGGTAGTAGTGGTAGGCATCCTGCCCCCTGGCTAAGGGTGGTAGTAGTGGTAGGCATCCAGCCCACCCTGGGTGAGGGTGGTAGTAGTGGTGGGCATCCTGCCCCCCTGGCTGAGAGTGGTAGTAGTGGTAGGCATCCTGCCCCCCTGGGTGAGGGTGGTAGTAGTGGTAGGCATCCTGCGCCCCTGGCTGAGGGTGGTAGTAGTGGTAGGCATCCTGCCCCCCTGGGTGAGGGTGGTAGTAGTGGTAGGCATCCTGTCCCCCTGGCTAAGGGTGGTAGTAGTGGTAGGCATCCTGCCCCCCTGGCTGAGGGTGGTAGTAGTGGTAGAGCATCCTGCCCCCTGGCTAAGGGTGGTAGTAGTGGTAGGCATCCTGCGCCCCCTGGCTGAGGGTGGTAGTAGTGGTAGGCATCCTGCCCCCCTCGGTGAGGGTGGTAGTAGTGGTAGGCATCCAGCCCCCCCTGGGTAAGGGTGGTAGTGGTGGTAGGCATCCTGCCCCCCCTGGGTAGGGGTGGTGGTGCGCATTCAGGCCCCTGTGTGCATATGTGGCATTGGTGATGGGCATCCCGCCCCTATGGTGCTGCTGTTGCTGGTGTAAGTATATTCTGCATCCCTGTGTGTGTGTGTGATGTGTCGTGTACGTGTTGTATGTGTTTTGTGGTTGGTGTCTGGCTTACCTTCTGCGCCGTACGCGTCCGTGCCTGTTCCGGTAGTATATGTAGAATATTGGTATGATCGGGACGAAGGGATTCATGGTTGGTTCGTGTCGTTCGTCCTTCTCATTGCTTCTCGTCGTCCTCGTCGCTTCGCCTCGTCCTCGTCGCTCGCCTCGTCCTCGTCGCTTCGCCTCGTCCTCGTCGCTGCCGTGTTCGTCTCGGAGCCGTGGATCGTGTTGTGGCGCGAATCGGAGCTTATGTGCGCCTCTCCCGGATGCTTTGACGTGCCGTGCGTAGCGACGGGTTCGGCGCGTACGGAAAGCGCATCGTACTTGTCCGGCCGGACGGGGCTGCATTTTTCCTTCCGTGCGACTCGATTCGGCGTTTCCGGATTCGCCTCGCTCGGAGAACAGGACCTGGTTTGGGTGAGTACGGCTCGGCCGGATTCTTTGCTGTTGTGCGCATCGTACTTGCTCGTTCGGTGTGCTGTACGGATCGGTCGGGAAACAGGCTTTCGCATGGCTTTTTTCCCGACCGAATGGTATTGGGTGCGCCTCCAACCGAGATCGGAATCGGCCCCTATGTGTGCATAACTGTCTCTCTTATTTACGTTTTTCTCATGATGAAATGCACTACATAGGATATCAAACTTCCAAACAATTTTATTAGTGCCCAGATTTTCTATCATTTCGCTGCAGGGATTTAGACTTAATTCCTAATGCTTACACAGACACTAGAAAAACCTCCCATCTATTAATCGTCCTCAAGGTGTTGTTTTAATTAGAGCTACCTCATTACTGCTAATGCTAACGTGCGCCGCCCTAATGTGTAGGCAAACACAGTGACGCAGTTGGCAGGTGAGAAAATATGAGAAAAGTGCATGTGCGATTCATCAAGATTTTAACTACACAAAATCTTAGCGAGCCACTGCGCGGGCAAATGCAGTCATTTATCCAGCACTGAATTCCAATGCGCTGGCTTTACAGGTGCTCTGATATTCGGCACTCAGTGCACATGCAACATGCAAGTGCGACCTCACTAGAAGAACTGCACGACAATTGGGAAATTGTGCAGTCTGCAGAGTGCACGAGATATTAGTGCACGAGGTATTTAGATAGTTTAGAGTATTTTTTAGGAGGCGTTAAAATAGTGACAATGTTTTCACCTACCGAAATGTAAGGACAGAGTTGGTGCTCCAGTTTTCTTACTCAGTGGGTCAACATTTCAAAGTAGAAATCACTACTTGGAGTTTTTGATAAATATGTCATGACATGTCATCATCTACCAACTTGGTGCTCACCTACTTTAGTTTAGGCTGGGATATTGTGGACTTTTCTGAGAATCTTTTTCAGCTATGCCAAAACTTCCTTAATTCTGTTGGTCATTTTGCTTTGACATCATGTGGTTTCGTTCATTTGACTGAGTGTCCATGCATGTGATATATTCATATGAGCCGTAATGCTTTGAAACAATGGGACTTACACATTGCATTGTGTGCATTGCGTGATTGGGAACAGCATTTATTAGCATGGGACTTTGTGATACAAAGTGTGATTTATGTGACATATACGTGGGCTTAGCTGTGTGCGCACTGAATGTGACATATGGAGCTGTACAGAGTTGGCTAACACATGAGGGGTGTGGTGGTCATGGCTCTGGGATGGGGGAGTGTTCCATCCTGTTCAGGGGTGATGCAAGAGAGCATGAGATGGCTACCTTCCTGTAAGGTAAAGCAGAGCAATGAAATGGCTGCCACATGGCTTTGGGGTGGGGGAGAGTTACATCCTGCTCAGCTGTGGGGGCAAGGGGGCCTGGTGGGAGTTCTAATGCTGGCTGCCTGTCCCCCCCCCTCCCTGGTGGGAAGGCTAGCTCCCTGTGAGATGGAGCAGAGGAAGGGGATAGGTTACACATGGTTATGGGGTGGGGGAGTGTTCCATCCTGCTCAGCTGTGAGGCAAGGGGTCCTGGTGGGAGTTGTAGTGCTGGCTGCCTGTCCCTACCACCCCCCTCCCTGGTGAGAAAGCTACCGCCCTGTGAGGTGGATCAGAGGAAGGGAATAGGTAACGCATGGATCTGGGATGGGAGAATGTTCCATCCTGTTCAGGGGTGATGCAGGAGAACATGAGATGGCTACCTACCTGTAAGGTGAAGCAGAGCAATGAACTGGCTACCACATGGCTTTGGGGTGGGGGAGAGTTACATCCTGCTCAGCTGTGGGGCAAGGGGGCCTGGTGGGAGTTGTAGTGCTGGCTGCCTGTCCCCCCACCTCCCTGGTGAGAAGGCTACCTCCCTGTGAGGTGGAGCAGAGGAAGGGAATAGGTTACACATGGCTCTGGGGTGGGGAGTGTTCCATCCTACTCAGCTGTTAGGCAAGGGGGCCTGGTGGGAGTTGTTGTGCTTGCTGCCTGTCCCCACCACCCCCTCCCTGGGGAGAAGGTTACCTCCCTGTGAGGTGGAACAGAGGAAGGGAATAGGTAACACATGGCTCTGGGATGGGGGAGTGTTCCATCCTGCTCAGCTGTGAGGCAAGGGGGCCTGGTTCGGAGTTGTAGTGCTGTCTGCCTGTCCCCACCACCCCCTCCCTGGTGAGAAGGCTACCTCCCTGTGAGGTGGAAGAGATGAAGGGAATAGATAACACATGGCTCTAGGATGGAAGAGTGTTCCATCCTGTTCAGGGGTGATGCTAGAGAGCATGAGATGGCTACCTACCTGTAAGGTGAAGCAGAACAATGAAATGACTGCCACATGGCTTTGGGGTACGGGAGAGTTACATCCTGCTCAGCTGTGGGACAAGGGGGCCTGGTGGGAGTTGTAGTGCTGGCTGCCTGTCCCCACCCCCCCTCCCTGGTGAGAAGGCTACCTTCCTGTGAGGTGGAGCAGAGGAAGGGAATAGGTTACACCTGGCTCTGGGGTGCAGGAGTGTTCCATCCTGCTCAGCTGTGAGGCAAGGGGGCCTTGTGAGAGTTGTAGTGCTGGCTACCTGTACCCATAACCCCATGGAAATATGGCTACCTACCTTTGAGGTGAATCAGAGGAAGGAAATGGTAGATATGTGAGACATGTGTTGGAAAGATTGTGTTGTACATAAGTGCATTTTGGTCTTGAAAGTGTAGCTCTATGGTTGTGCAAGACAGTACATGTCAGTGTGATGGGATACATTTGTTGGTACTTACCAGTCTCCACTCCCCCAGCTATTCCTGTGAGACTCTCTGGATGCAGGATGGCAAACACCTTCTCCTCCCATTCAGTGAATGTTAGTGGTGGAATGGGAGGGCCACCGCCAGTTCTCTGAGCCGCCTCATGGTTCCTGTTGGCATGGTATTCCTCCCTGGTCTTGAGGTCATGCTGATGGAGCAAGAACTCACAGTGAGACTTGCTCGGAAGCAATCCTCTCACAGTATTAATTTATTAAACTTTGTTATGTCTATACTAACAAATGCACCCATGAACATAAATAGAAGGAAGCTTGCCTATGTGTTTAAACTAACAAATAACGCTTGTCTGTTCTAAAATGGCCGCTAAAGCGCGGGAAACTTTATTGCGCATGTGTCAACCATATCACGTGGTGTGACGTCTTTCTTTGCTTGGTGGGAAATTCTTGCTTCTGCGCAGTGTGTATTAAAATGGCTGCTTAATGTTTTCACGTGCTACAGCTTGCTCACATGTTGCAATTAAACTGTGGTATTCTAACGCTATTAATGCGGGATAGAATTTATAATTAAATGGGAATAGAGTAGAAAGAGTGGGTATACAGTGAAACCATTTATTTGTGATTTTAATATTTTCTTCTTTGATTTTATTAGTTCGTAAACGAGCCTGGGGGTAGTTGAACTGAAGCTCGAGAGACAATGGTTCTGCGCATGCGTCCTGCATGGCTGCCCAGAGAAAAGGATGAAGTCAACCTGGACGTCGTCCAAGGCCGTGACCTGATGGCCAACACTGTTGTACCCATGATGTCCCAACTGAAAAGAAACAATTTATTTAAACAATGTATAAACTTTGTCGTGAGACGGGTGGGAAATAAAGCAAATGTATTAATTGTGATGGGCAGTATTTCTAAACAATGGGCTTAAAGAAATTGAATTAAATCGATATGGTGTGAGGATCAACCCCCTGTCCCCGTCCAATCAGAAGTAGTGGGCCCATATTTTTGCAACATTAATGGGAGGTACATGGGCGTAGAAGGGTATAACAGATATAGAATTAGCAAATTAGTAAGGAGATGCTAGACTAGACGCTGACAGACACAGAAGAGCAGGCGTACCGAACATGCTGATCGATTGCAGACTGAACCGCTGTCCAGAGAGGTCCTGAGGAGGGGGCGGCGGATTCCATTAGAAGGAAGACACAGGAGAACCGAGGAGAAGCGAAGTATCAGAGAGGGGAACGACGCAGGTGTCGTTGATAGAGAGGTCACCTGTCCTGTCCTGAACCTGGAGGAGGTCTTTACTCTTCATCCTTCCTGGGTCTCATCTTTTCAAACTCCTTGGCCAAGGGGTTTGGTTCTCACACTTTAGGTAAATATAAATGCAACCTTTAGTTGCGCTGCTGTCTCTATCTTCTTCTTTCTGAGGGACCGTCATTGATCGATAATTGATTATTAATATGCTTCATCCTTGATATGCGATTAAGCATCATGCAATTCTGAACTTTACTCCACTAAATCTTTAGATAAACATTTTAAAACTTCCTGACTCAGTGATTATTTCAGGATTATGAATTGTAATGAATGTCACTCATTTTAAACTTCCCAATTAATAAGGGGTCCATCGGTAAGTCATTACTCTTCAATCAGAAAAGTAATTGGTAGCAGAGATTTGATAAAGAGTTCAACTGACCCACCAGCGGAAATTGCTAGCGTAGTTTGAATGTATGGGCCCAAGTGAGTATTTGGTGTATGAATGCTCGTTGCTAGTAACCCGCTGGATCAGTTTTCTGGCTAGCAGAGGATGGTTAGGGTTCTACTTTGTTAATTGGGTAATGAGAATTATACTTTTATGAACTAACATCCGTTATTGTTTAAAAGTTTGTTTTATGTTGTCCAGAATTCCCCGGGGAAATTGAATAGCAGGTGGTAAGTGGAAGCCATACTGCAGTGAGGTTATCTGTCAGGCAGAAATAGTTCTAAGAAGTTAAGTAGGGCTATTAGTACTTGTTAGGGACTCTATGCGTGTGAGTAATAGCAAAAGGAATATGCTGGTGAAAATGTGATGTTATATCACCTAGAAAGGGTAACATTGAAGAAGTAAAAGGTATTTCTGAAGCTTACGTGAAGAGTAAACGGAAGGGTTTTACTCGTAGTGTATGTTTAGTAAACGGAAAGGTTTTACTAAGGGTGAGAGAAACTATCTTTTTCAATTTAGAGAAACTGGCACGATAGCAAATGTTTTATGTTGTTACTGAAATTTTTATAAGGAGTGTTGAGAAAATAAAGGTTTGCGTACGATTTTGTAAAGGGAGGGTCAGCTGTCGGAGTAAAAGCTGACGTCACAGACGCCGCGCTGGTATTGGTTGAAACCGCGGGCGTGGAACGACTCTTGTAAAGGAGGGGTCAGTAGTCAGGAGTAGTACTGACGTCACAGGTACCGCGCTGGGATTGGTCGAAACAGCGAGGGACAGAGAAGCGCAGATTGTAAAGGAGGGGTTGGCAGACAAACGTCACAGAAAGGCCGCGCTAGGATTGGTTCGGAGACAAAAGTTAGCTGAGATTTGATTGGTTGTCACCATAGAAGCCGAAATCCTAGTGGATAGTGGAGATTGTATGTTAAAACGTGATCCAACTTTAATAGGAATTCGTCCAGATAGGAGATTCCTAGGCTTTGCAGAATATAATTTTATACACCGAAATTTGCCAAAAATGTACGGAGAAAAGAGGAAAATGTCATTTCTACAAAAGATTAAGAATTATTTTAAAAAGGATAAACCAATCAAAACTAGAGAAGGAATTATCATTCCACCAGCTAAGACGCCCGCTTCATTCATGATGATGGAAAGAGGTTATCATACTTGCGTATGGTTAGAAAATTGGATAGAATATACCAAAAATGATGGAATATTAGCATTCCCCGAGAATGGTACTTTCAATGGAAGCATTCTTCAAAATTTGAGATTGAGGATGAATGACTTAGAACCAAGACCCAGATTAACTCAATATGAAGCCTTAGAAGAGTGGGAAACCGAGGCATTCGAACGCGACCGATCCAGGAGTAATAGGGGTTATCGGTGAAGTTTCCCTAGATACCAAAATGAGTCAAGGGACGGTCAGATGAAACAGTGGAGAAGAGCGATGCTTACAGAGGGTCTGTATCCAATATTAATGGCAGAAGAATCGTTAGGGAGCAAATGCACAGAAAAGACCAAACATTTGACTAGATTTGGAGATTCCGAAGATGAATTTATGGAAGGAATTTTAAAGAACCCGGCACCATATCAGGAAGGGACAAGTGGATGTACCCCAAGTGCACCACTGTTAAGAACACCATTGGTACCGCAAGTATTGCATAATCCCCCAGTTAGTAGGGTACTTCACGATAAGGAAAAGGAAGCCATAGATAAAAACAGCGCGATACCAAAGGGGATGATGGACGGAGCGTTAGAGCAAATCAAACACTCACCCCCAGTCAACTGATCTGGGTTTAATCCATCATCATTCTTTAGCTCACTCCACCACCCCAGTTCAGACATGGCCATATGCAAATCAGTCTGACCCTGTGCCTCATGGGAACAGTCCAGCCCGAACTGCCAAGCCATGTCTTCTCTGGACCGGAAACAAGCATCCTGGGACCGGTTTCTGGTTCAAAACCCTCATCAGCCAGGCTATCTTGAATCCAGTGGCAAAGTGAGCAAGGGACCCACGTCTGGGCATACCCAGTTCGGGCTGGACTGTTCCCATGAGGCACAGGGTCAGACTGATTTGCATATGGCCATGTCTGAACTGGGGTGGTGGAGTGAGCTAAAGAATGATGATGGATTAAACCCAGATCAGTTGACTGGGGGTGAGTGTTTGATTTGCTCTAACGCTCCGTCCATCATCCCCTTTGATATCGCTTTGTTCGCCCTAAGTTGGCAGGGTATGCCCAGACGTGGGTCCCTTGCTCACTTTGCCACTGGATTCAAGATAGCCTGGCTGATGAGGGTTTTGAACCCGAAACCGGTCCCAGGATGCTTGTTTCCGGTCCAGGGAAGACATGGCTTGGCAGTTCGGGCTGGACTGTTCCCATGAGGCACAGGGTCAGACTGATTTGCATATGGCCATGTCTGAACTGGGGTGGTGGAGTGAGCTAAAGAATGATGATGGATTAAACCCAGATCAGTTGACTGGGGGTGAGTGTTTGATTTGCTCTAACGCTCCGTCCATCATCCCCTTTGGTATCGCTTTGTTCGCCCTAAGTTGGCAGGGTATGCCCAGACGTGGGTCCCTTGCTCACTTTGCCACTGGATTCAAGATAGCCTGGCTGATGAGGGTTTTGAACCTGAAACCGGTCCCAGGATGCTTGTTTCAGGTCCAGGGAAGACATGGCTTGGCAGTTCGGGCTGGACTGTTCCCATGAGGCACAGGGTCAGACTGATTTGCATATGGCCATGTCTGAACTGGGGTGGTGGAGTGAGCTAAAGAATGATGATGGATTAAACCCAGATCAGTTGACTGGGGGTGAGTGTTTGATTTGCTCTAATGCTCCGTCCATCATCCCATTTGGTATCGCTTTGTTCGCCCTAAGTTGGCAGGGTATGCCCAGACGTGGGTCCCTTGCTCACTTTGCCACTGGATTCAAGATAGCCTGGCTGATGAGGGTTTTGAACCCGAAACCGGTCCCAGAATGCTTGTTTCCGGTCCAGGGAAGACATGGCTTGGCAGTTCGGGCTGGACTGTTCCCATGAGGCACAGGGTCAGACTGATTTGCATATGGCCATGTCTGAACTGGGGTGGTGGAGTGAGCTAAAGAATGATGATGGATTAAACCCAGATCAGTTGACTGGGGGTGAGTGTTTGATTTGCTCTAACGCTCCGTCCATCATCCCCTTTGGTATCGCTTTGTTTGCCCTAAGTTGGCAGGGTATGCCCAGACGTGGATCCCTTGCTCACTTTGCCACTGGATTCAAGATAGCCTGGCTGATGAGGGTTTTGAACCCGAAACCGGTCCCAGGATGCTTGTTTCCGGTCCAGGGAAGACATGGCTTGGCAGTTCGGGCTGGACTGTTCCCATGAGGCACAGGGTCAGACTGATTTGCATATGGCCATGTCTGAACTGGGGTGGTGGAGTGAGCTAAAGAATGATGATGGATTAAACCCAGATCAGTTGACTGGGGGTGAGTGTTTGATTTGCTCTAACGCTCCGTCCATCATCCCCTTTGGTATAGATAAAAACAGAGCAGAATTAATACAGAAAGTAACACAATTGAGTGTTCATCCTGATTCACTAACCATACCTGTAACAATTGGTCCAGTGGTTCCCTTATATGGTGACAAAGTAAATTATCCCAAACCTCTAGCTATGCCTACACCTGTGAATGTTCCTAAACTTGAAGCAGTAGTAATGGTTGATGATCACTTCAGTGATTGTGAATCTATGATTTCATTAATGGACTTGCCTATTCGAGAATCTGCAAATAGTACCCCCAGAAGAACTACACCTGATTGCTCCAAAGATGTAAACATAGTAACTTCATCAGGAACCAAAAGTGCCACAGTAGTTACACCAGAAGATTTAGAAAGGTGGGCACAAGGATCAGACAAACAGAGTTCACCTCCAAGAATCATGGACATTTACAAATTAAAAGTCGAATTAGAAGAAATGATAGCAGGAAATGTAGGGGTAGATCGTCTAAATACTTACGATGAAGAAGAGCTATTATTTGTATGCAGAAGCATCACTAGGAATGTAAAAATATTTCATGAAAAATTATCAGATTTAGCTTTGCAGATGGGAATTGAAATAGGGAAGTCAAAGGTATTACAGAAACCCTATAGAGCAGATTTTTCTGACAAAGATTTAGAAAACATGAATGCCTCTGGTCGAAAATTACAAGTAAAGGAATTAATGACAGTCTTACAGAAATGGGGAGATCTAGAAAAATGGAAAATTAGATGGACAAAGAAAAAGGAAGAGGCACGATACAGTAGGAACACTTCTGAATATTGAATGAAGGAAACAGGGAAAGCAGATCAAATGTACCCGAAGTTCCAGGAGGGGGATATGTACATGTCCCATGGAGCAGACAGGATATTTTGTCATTTACGAATGATTTTCCAAAGTTGAGAGAAAAGCCAATTGAATGGTACAAGCAGGTTGAGAGGTTTGTAAAAGTGTCAAAGGTATTATTGAAAGACTTGGATGGTCTGTTTGACATAGTGGTACCTGCCGATTTATGGACTGATTGTAAAATCACAGTCGATTGGCCAAGTGAAGAGTATCCTAGAGATCCAAAAACAGGTGCCCCATCGAGTGATGTAATGAAAAAGTATCAGCAGGTAATAACTTACCTGAAAGGGAAGATACCACCAAAGAAAACAGATTGGGTGAAAATAGACAGAACTACCCAAGAAGCCAGTGAATCGGTACATGCCTACTATGAACGTTTATTGCAGGTATTCAAACAGTATAGTGGATTTGAGGATATTGGAGATAAAAACATGAGTCAGTTTGTTTACCGATTTGTTTATGGATTAAAACCAGAGATTTGTAAGATGATTAAGCAGCACATATTGTGCTGGCAAGGGAAACCAATTGACGATATTTTGAAATATGCCAAATATTGTGGAGACGACATTGAGGATAGGCACAAGAAACTGCAAGAGAAGGTGATGTGAGCACAAGTGAAAATGGCTGAGCGACAGGGAATTAATTTGGATAATCCAAATGAAATTCAGGGAAAAGATTCTGGAACGAATGGTGACACTGGGAATGGTGGGAAAATGAGAGGACGAATGAGTAGAGAAGAGGCTAAAAAGAAATTTCCTTGTCATGGATGCGGAAAATTGGAGCATTGGAAGGATGAATGTAAAAAGATACAGAATAATAATGGCCCAAATCAAAATTTAAATCCACAGACGCAGAATGACTCACAGCAGGGTGTAAATCCTCAGAGTCAGTTGCCACCTGCACCTATACAGGGTAATGTAAGCAGAGCAAAGCACGGTACAGACGTCGGATATCAAGGAGGAGTGGTAAGAATGATTATGTAACCTTACAATTCTTTTTACAGGACGATTTTTGTCCATATAGTCAATGACTGTGCCTAGGAGAGGGGGAGAAGGAGTGCGTACTTGGCGCATCCTTACCGGTAGATCAGTCAGGTCCATATGTCGAAGGGAATGTGAAAGGTAATGATATTACTTTCCTTTTGGACACTGGTGCTACCAGGTCTACTGTGACAACAGCAGACATCCCAGACCTTCCTCTCTCTGGAGAAGCTATCCAAGTTGTAGGTGTAGCTAATCGAAAGATTAGAACACCTCTTACTGAACCAATGGAAGTACAAATTGGAAATTTTAAAGAAATGCATCAATTTGTAGTGTGTGATTCCAGTCCAGTAAATTTATTGGGCCGAGATTTGTTGTGTAAACTGAATTGCACAATTTTCTGCACACCGGATGGTGTGACAGTTCAGACCCTGGATGAGGACCATGTATATAAATT
This sequence comes from Calotriton arnoldi, assembly GCA_963921515.1. NCBI lineage: Eukaryota > Metazoa > Chordata > Amphibia > Caudata > Salamandridae > Calotriton > Calotriton arnoldi. Next base: position 642,876 of record CAWUFW010008509.1, read on the forward strand.
TATGATTGCAAAGCAAGGGACAGAAGTAGATGAGATATTCTCTTTGATAACAAAAGACGAGTTGCCAGAAGAATTAAAAACTACAGTAAATTCCATGGTATGGGATTTCACGGGAAAGGAAGTAGGACTTATGGCCAAAATAGACCCAGTTAAAATTACTGTAAAGGAAGGTGCAATTTTCCCAAATACCAGACAATACAAAATGAGTGCAGAAGTAAAGGCAGGAGTCATTGAAGAAATCAACAGAATGGTAAAACAAGACATACTAAAAGAAGTAATGAGTAGCCCTTGTAACGCACCAATAATGGGTTTGAAAAAACCTAGTGGAAAGTATAGGATTGTTCAAGACCTGCGAAAAATAAATAAGATTGTGGAACCTTGTTGTCCTATAGTGCCAAATCCTGCAGTAATTCTATACCAGATTCCTTGGAGTGCAGGATGGTTTACTGTGATTGATTTATGCCAAGCATTCTTTTCAATACCATTGCACCCAGTTAGTCAGTATATTTTTTCATTTAAATTTGAAAACAAAGTCTATGTATGGAATCGTGTTCCTCAGGGGTACACGGAAAGTCCTTCCATCTTTAATCAAATATTGAAAAAGTACCTAGAGAAACTAGTGATGCCAGGAAGCTCAGTCTTAGTACAGTATACAGATGATTTGCTGGTGGCATCTAACACCAGAGAGGACTGTGTTGTTGACTCCATTGCATTATTAAATCATTTAGCCGAAGAAGGGCATAAAGTTTCACCTGAAAAGTTGCAGTTTTGTACAACAGCAGTTAAATATCTGGGACACCAAATTGAGAGGGGAAAAAGAAGAATAACCTCTGAAAGAGTAAAATTAATCAAGAAAATGCAAATGCCTGTCTCCCAACGAGAAGTGAGAATGTTCCTTGGAATAGTAGGTTATTGTCGACAATGGATACTAGGGTTTTCTCTGCTGGCAAAGCCATTAATTCAATTGACAAAAAAGAAGGCAAAGGACCCAGTTGAATGGGATGATGAGAGTGTAGGAGCTTTTGTAAAATTGAGAAATGCTTTATGTGCAGCACCTGCCCTAGGCATGCCTGATTATAAAAGAAAATTCGCATTATTCTGTCATGAGAGAGAAAATTGTGCACTTTCAGTCCTAACCCAGAGACATGGTTTGGACAGACGTACTATAGCATATTTCTCTGCTACATTGGACCCAGTGGCAGCCACTTTGCCAGGCTGCTTAAAAGCAGTCGCGGCTACATGTCTGAGCATTGAACAAAGTGAATCAATTGTAATGGGACATCCTGTTAAAGTGTTCATTCCACATTCAGTTGTGATTCTGTTGACAAGAACCCGAACTCAGCATCTTACTCCTAGTCGGCTGACTAAATATGAGAGAATAATCTTAGGTGCTGAAAATGTGGCTATTGTAAGGTGCACAGTAGTAAATCCTGCTACCTTACTACCAGACCCATATCATGAGGAAGTTAAAGAGGATGAAGAGGAACATGATTGTTTGCAAGTCACAGAATTGTGCACAAAACAACGTCCTGACATCCAGGAATTACCCCTCAGGGAGCCAGACAGGGAGCTGTTTGTTGATGGTTCATGCCAAAGGCATGAAGATGGTAAACTAACTGCAGCGTATGCAGTATGTGAATTAACTGGAATAGTTGAAGCATTCTATTTACCAGGAGTCAAATCTGCACAAATAGCTGAACTAATTTCTTTAATTAAAGCCTGCAAAATTGGGAAGAATCAGAAGGTAACTATATTTACAGATAGTCAATATGGTTACGGGGTTGTGCATGATTTTGGTCAATTATGGATGCAGAGGGATTTCATGACTTCTTCAGGATCCCCCATTAAAAATGGACAGTTCGTAAAAGAACTACTGGAAGCAATACAATCACCAAAAGAATTGGCTGTGGTGAAATGTGCCGCACACCAGTCAGGAGATGACTGGGTGGTAGTCGGTAACAGATATGCAGATTTGGTGGCTAGACACTGTGCCAAAAACAGGTTGTCAGTCAATAAAAGGGTTGAAAGAATGGGAATCAGCTGCCAACTTATGCTGTATGCACCTCCTGAAACATGGAATGATGTGAAACGACTACAAGATGATGCTGATGAGAATGAAAGAAATGCATGGATTAAAATGGGATGTTCTCAAAGGGCAGACGACGATGTATGGATTTATGCCGATGGCAGACCAGTCATGCCCGACTGTCTGATTTCACAAATGGCCAGAATGTATCATGGAGACACACATGTAGGGAGAGATGCAATGATTAGGCTCTTCAGACAAAATTGGTACAATCCAAGGTTTAGGGCTGTATCAGAGAGTCTTTGCCAGAGATGTCTAACTTGCCAAATGCATAATCCAGGAAGAAAAACAATAATTGGTTTTGGGAAAATAGGAAAGGCAGAGGGTCCATTTGTGATATTGCACCTTGATTTTATTCAGTTACCACCATGTAGAGGACTGAAATATGTACGTGTCATAGTGTGTCTGTTTTCAAAGTGGGTGGAGGCTTACCCTACCAGGAGGAATGACAGTATTACAGTCGCAAAGTTGTTGCTACGAGAACTCATTCCTAGATTTGGTTTCCCAGTAACTTTGGAATCAGATAGAGGAGGGCACTTCAACAATGATATGATTAGAATAATCTGTGAAGCATTCCAAATTGAGCAAAAATTGCACTGTGCATATCGTCCAGAGGCTTCTGGAGTGGTTGAACAATTGAATGGCACAATAAAATCCAGACTGGCAAAGATGTGTGCATCAACATCGTTAGATTGGCCGGATGCATTGCCACTTGTTTTGATGGGACTCAGAAGCATTCCTGACAGAAATACTGGATTGAGTCCGCACAAAATAATCATGGGAAGAGCAATGAGACAAGCACATGTACCCACAAATAAACTGCTGAATATAACTGATGATATGGTTCTGGATTATTGCAAAGGATTGGCTGACCTAGTGCGTTCTGTCTCTCACCAGGTTGGGGAAGACACAGTTTCCAGGCAGCCTGAGCAAGAGCATGATCTGAATCCCGGAGACTGGGTGGTTGTGAAGAATCACACGAGAGAAACGTGTCTGTCACCCAGGTGGGGCGAACCTTGTCAGGTTATATTAGTTATGAACACAGCAGTGAAATGTGCAGGATTGCCTAATTGGATTCATGTAAGCCACACCAAAAGAGTACCAGACCCTGAAGACGAAAATCCTCAGACAGCATCGATAACTGAGGAAGCTGAAGGTTGTCCAGCTGAAGAATCTCAGGTCCAAGATTCGAGGGAAGCTGAAGAAGAACAACCGAGCACAAGTCAGGACTGGATACCGGTGGTGGAAATACCTGAAGTTTACCACAGAACAAGAAGTCAAGCAAATTTAGAAGAAATTGAAGAAGATCAGATAGGTGAAGAAGAAGCAGCTCAGGAAGAGGAAGAAGAAACAATAAGAGAACCTGAGCAGGATTAAATAGGGAGAGGAAATTGGGCTCAAATCAACGATGAATCAACAAATTGTGAGCAGGGACAGACAGGCTTAGAAGAACGCGGTCAGGCTGCAGAAGTACAAAGTGCAATAAGCGCTGATCAGAATCAGTTAGACCTAGGAAAATACATTCAAACAGAAGATTTCGAAAGTCACGAGCATGAAGACGTAGCTCCTGAACAAGATCAGTTATTGGAAACTCATAGTGGAGCAGCTGAAAAGAAACCAATAAGACCCGAAAAAGAACAAATAGCAGAAGAAGCTGAAATTGAAGAAAACCAAACTGTGCCACAACCTGAAATTAAACAAACTACTGAAGAAGAAATAAAGATTAAAGAGACAGTGCAAACAAAGAAAATCAGGAAAGGTGATCATTGGCCTAGTGTCATTAAAAGAGTAAAATACCACATAACAACCAGAAGTGAAGATCCAGAACAAGTAAACGAAGTGACAAGCCAAACAGGACAAGAAAGTGGAACTGAAAAACGAAGAAGCAAAAGACTAAAACTTGTAAACAATAAATGTAAAGGTCCTGATTGGACTTATATCATCCTTGAAGACTACGAGAGCTCAGAATCAAGTGAAAGTGGTGACGAAGGAACCAGTGCGGAACTGACTTATGAAAAAGAAATAAAACCACCTTGATAACGCAAAAAGACTTGAAATATAGATACGAAGAGAAATCTTCCTTGTCAAAAATGCCTGACGACAGAGTTTCTGGGAGACCAAAACGGAAATGTTGTAAAAGATGCTGTGCTATATGCATATGCAGTCTAGTAGTGGTGCTTGTAGTATGGTTAGTTCTGATCGTAGCAATTCCCTACCTTCTGATTATGGATAAAAAGACTAACAACGCGACGAAGGGAAGGATAGATAACTTGAAAAGTGATAGAGTAAATTTAGAGGTAGAAGATGAACCAGAATTTCATCATGAAGTAACAGATAGCGACACTAGTTTGAATGTTTTCACAAAATTATTGTTTCAATATGTAGATACCATGGAAGTTAGTAATTGTTATGTCTGTATGAAGTTGCCCGAATCAGTAGCAGAAGGGTTAACATATCATCACTTGCCATTAACCTATGGCATATCATGTAGTGTATTGACTAGTTTATTTTATAGAACAGGGAGACTTCAGTATTATTATTCAAACATAGATGTGATATTTTCTGAGGTTCCAATTCGAAAGAATATGAATCCAGTGCTTAGTAGTCAAGATGCACAGTTTATGGGAGAATTTTTCTTAACAATGAAATCGATAGATATAACACATGCACATAGAAGCAATCTAACATGTTCGTTACATGAAGAAGAAAAGATATTTTTGAATTTAGTAGAAAATAGAAGACAAGATTTTCAAAAGAAAGCTTCTGAGCATAAGGCTCATCTGCCACCTTGGGCTGAGAAAGAAGGTAGTTATACACCTGGCAAGACTCAAGCTGCTATGGCTCTGGATTTTGTAAAAACAGGGAAATTTTGTCTACATAGGTTAAAGACTGATTATAACAATGTTTTCATCGGTACCAGTGAGTGTGAACACAATTTCTTAATTGTTGGAGGTTGGGGACTCAAAGGAGGAACAGATTCAGTTTTTCATGGAATCTATTATGTGTGTGGGACTAAGGCTTACTTTAGGCTTCCTGCACGATGGTATGGAAGTTGTTACTTTGGAATAGTATTTCCAAAAATATACCACGTAAAAAGAAACACTGGGAGCAATGAAAATAATGGTGAATTAACACGTAGTAAAAGAGCTAGGGGCATATCTATAAGGGCTTTATCTCCGTTTTTCTGGCTTTAAAAGCCAGAAAAACGGAGATAAAGCTATCGCCCTATCAACAAGAGGGTGCTAACATGCATAATCGCATGTTAGCACCCTTTTCTCGACGCTCCCTTTGCATCTCTAATGAGATGCAAAGTGGGCGTCACTGGGCGTACTCGGATGGACTGCCTTGCAAATATCGCCGATGTTCACATCGCGATATTTACAAGGCAGCCCATAAGATTTCAGCAGACGTTAGATTTTGGCGAAACGGCCGTTTTCGCCAAAATCTAACGTCTGCTGAAATCCTGACTTACCTATGTTAGACATAGGGGTGGATTATGCTGATACGACCACAGGGTCGTATCAGCAGAGTTATCGCCGTTTTGCAGGGAACATTGCTGGAAAACCAGCGATGTTCCCTGCAAAACGGCGATAACCTCGCTATCTCTGGAATTTTTATCGCCCTGGAGAAACGCGTTGTTAATAACGCGCTACCAGGGCGATAAATACCAGAGATAGCCTGCGATAATATAATTATCGCTAAGCACGGCCAGCGATAATTATCGCTGGCCGTTGTTAATATGCCCCCTAGTTTTTCTGAAATTGTAGGTGATATATTTGGTGCATTGATACCTTCAGTGGGAGTAATTCTGAACTCAAGAAGAATATGTAAATTATCTACAGTGGTTGATCGTTTATCAACGGATACTGCTGGAGGTTTTCTAATGATTAATGCGGAAATGGTTGCGATTAGATCTATGGTTATGCAAAATCGACTTGCTTTTGACATTATTCTAGCAAAAGAGGGCGGAGTCTGTAAATTATTGAAGTCGAAACACTGTTGCACTTATATACCTGACAAAAGTGCAGAAATTGGAACATATATACAGAATATAACAAAACTTGAGAAGGAACTAAAACCACTGGAAGTTGATAGTGTATGGGAAAGATTGACAAATAGTATTACGTCAATTGGTACCTGGTTTGCTAATGGAGGGAAAGGACTTATAGGTCAAATATTAGTACCCTTAGCAGGGATAGCAATAATAGTATTGTCAATAATAATATGGTGCAAATATTGTAGAAAGAATGAATCATATAGTGTGACAGGAAAAGGAAAGAAATGAAAGTTTGACGAAATTGAACTAGAAGATCTGAAAAGTGAATTATATAAAAAACTGAAAGGAGATGTGAAAAATAGAAAGTGTGAAAATGAAACAGACAAATTTATGCTAAAAGTTGTCATTTGGTTGTGGGTAATATTTGATGGCTCAGAAACGCCATCAGAGAGGGGATTGATGGAGCAAGAACTCACAGTGAGACTTGCTCGGAAGCAATCCTCTCACAGTATTAATTTATTAAACTTTGTTATGTCTATACTAACAAATGCACCCATGAACATAAATAGAAGGAAGCTTGCCTATGTGTTTAAACTAACAAATAACGCTTGTCTGTTCTAAAATGGCCGCTAAAGCGCGGGAAACTTTATTGCGCATGTGTCAACCATATCACGTGGTGTGACGTCTTTCTTTGCTTGGTGGGAAATTCTTGCTTCTGCGCAGTGTGTATTAAAATGGCTGCTTAATGTTTTCACGTGCTACAGCTTGCTCACATGTTGCAATTAAACTGTGGTATTCTAACGCTATTAATGCGGGATAGAATTTATAATTAAATGGGAATAGAGTAGAAAGAGTGGGTATACAGTGAAACCATTTATTTGTGATATTAATATTTTCTTCTTTGATTTTATTAGTTCGTAAACGAGCCTGGGGGTAGTTGAACTGAAGCTCGAGAGACAATGGTTCTGCGCAGGCGTCCTGCATGGCTGCCCAGAGAAAAGGATGAAGTCAACCTGGACGTCGTCCAAGGCCGTGACCTGATGGCCAACACTGTTGTACCCATGATGTCCCAACTGAAAAGAAACAATTTATATAAACAATGTATAAACTTTGTCGTGAGACGGGTGGGAAATAAAGCAAATGTATTAATTGTGATGGGCGGTATTTCTAAACAATGGGCTTAAAGAAATTGAATTAAATCGATATGGTGTGAGAATCAAGCCCCTGTCCCCGTCCAATCAGAAGTAGTGGGCCCATATTTTTGCAACATTAATGGGAGGTACATGGGCGTAGAAGGGTATAACAGATATAGAATTAGCAAATTAGTAAGGAGATGCTAGACTAGACGCTGACAGACACAGAAGAGCAGGCGTACCGAACAAGCTGATCGATTGCAGACTGAACCGCTGTCCAGAGAGGTCCTGAGGAGGGGGCGGCGGATTCCATTAGAAGGAAGACACGGGAGAATCGAGGAGAAGCGAAGTATCAGAGAGGGGAACGACGCAGGCGTTGTTGATAGAGAGGTCACCTGTCCTGTCCTGAACCTGGAGGAGGTCTTTACTCTTCATCCTTCCTGGGTCTCATCGTTCAAACTCCTTGGCCAAGGGGTTTGGTTCTCGCACTTTAGGTAAATATAAATGCAACCTTTAGTTGCACTGCTGTCTCTATCTTCTTCTTTCTGAGGGACCGCCATTGATCGATAATTGATTATTAATATGCTTCATTCCTTGATATGCGATTAAGTATCATGCAATTCTGTACTTTACTCTGCTAAATCTTTAGATAAACATTTTAAAACTTCCTGACTCAGTGATTATTTCAGGATTATGAATTGTAATGAATGTCACTCATTTTAAACTTCCCAATTAATAAGGGGTCCATCGGTAAGTCATTACTCTTCAATCAGAAAAGTAATTGGTAGCAGAGATTTGATAAAGAGTTCAACTGACCCACCAGCGGAAATTGCTAGCGTAGTTTGAATGTATGGGCCCAAGTGAGTATTTGGTGTATGAATGCTCGTTGCTAGTAACCCGCTGGATCAATGCCACCTCTTCCTGATGTCATGCAGAGTGCGCAGGGTGGTCCCTACTGCATTGACTTTGTTGACAATCCTTTCCCACATTTGAATTTTTCTGACAAGTGGTGTCTTTTGGACCATGCTTCCAAACAAATGTGGTTCTACTCTAATTTTCTCATCTACCATCACTGACAACTCATTGTCTGTGAATTTAGGCTTTTTTTTCTGTGACATGGTGTATGCTGTGCAAATAAAAGACAAGTGCGGGGAGAAAGGTGCTGGTGGAGATGTGTGAGGTGTGACAGGTGTGTGTTGGAAGTGTTGGTGTGTGATGATGTAGGTGGGTGTGATGGTGTGCTGTGCGATAATTTGCCTCTCCTAACAGCTGTGGTGTCTGGTCCTTCAATGCTGTAGTTGTGCAAAGGATGATGGTCAGGGAAGGGGTTGGTTTTATACTCTGCTATGTGGGTGTGTCAAAATGAGGAATGCCTGTCAGGTGTATTTTCCATGTTGACCAGGGATTTCATTGGTTTTTAATACCTTGGGGTGTATCATTGGGGAGTGTCAGATGTGTTTGAGGGCAGCGGAGAGAACAGGCACACTTGGAGACCTGGTTGTGCAGTTGCATTCGACGGCCATTCATTTTTTAGTGTGACCGCAGCAGTCATAGCACAATGATTGTTCCGCCAGCTCCGCCATCTCATCATTATTTCACTTGCGGTCATACCGTGGGTGAATTGGCCTTTTTAATGCTTTCCACAGCTTTTCCATCCACCCGGTCGGATTTTCTGTGTTTTCGTTCGTGGTGGACGTTTTTTTGTGATATCCGACCGCCGCGGTCGGATTTTACATTCATCGCATCGTAATGAGACCGCCGTATTTGCCGCGGAACATGTGGGTGTTTTTTTTAATGACGCACGGCGGTCGGAGGGCTTATCCATCCGCCATCGTAATGACCCCCTAAGTTCCTCCTTTAACCAGATCGAGTTCCAAAGTTTTAAGGGGCCCATGCGTAGCTGATCAATAAAAAAGTCTAAGCCAAGCTCCTCATGAGCAATTTCAGAGGGAACATTTTGAGAGACCCTAGTAATCCTCTTAAAAATGTATTTTCTACTACCTGGAGAGGGGCAACCCGTCCATATCTCCATATTCCACATCCGTAACTTACTAAGGGAATACACTTGGCCCTGAGTGGCGGCTAGTGACACGTGAAAGAGGTGGGGCGAATCAGGAGCAGCCGGTCTCGGGGCTGACGGCTAATGGGAACAAGTCAACTCAATAGCCCTGCACCCCTGTCAAATTAGTTTAACAGTTGGAAAAATTTACTTTTTTATTAAATAAATAAAAATGAAAGTACTTACCGACGGCGGTTTCACGTGTGCAGGAAAAACCTGGAGATGCAGTGCCACCACCCAGCTGGGGTCTTCAGAGAAGGAAGGCCCCTCACGTGCAAACCACAGAGCCTGACTCTGAAGTTGCGCACACAGATGTCATTCTTACGTGAGAGAGTGGCAACCATCGTACTTGCCACTGCTGCGCTCACTCTGCTGGTTTTCACTCCAACAGTGTGAGATGGGACAAGGAAGGCGCCACAAGGGTTGTGGTCGGTGTTGATTTAATTGATTTGCTTTCTGTTCTCATCCAGCACATGCCACTATTGCTGTATAACAACCTACAAGCTGCCAGCGAATGTTAACGGCTCCTTTGAACTGTGGTCCTAGGGGCCTCACATGACAGTGGCTTGAGAAAGACGGAGGGAATGTGATGGGGATTTAACCCGTCAATGCACGAGGGAATCTGTGCGCGTGAGCAGAGCTGTTCCAGAGGTGGCGGGTGGTGCAGTGAGGGGCAGGTACAACCTCTTGGCGGGTGGCTGCTAGCCAAGTATTGCTGGTTCACATAGGGACACGCATGTGGTGTAACAATTTCCTAGCGCTGTATGAGCTGTAGAACAAATCTCACTCAGTCTTAAGCACCTCACACGACAGAGTCGGAATGGATATTGTTATTGAATCAGGAAGAAGTTTTCACCGACTGGAAGCTCCGATGCCTCTAGGCACTTCTGAAGAGTGTAAACAAAATGGACCTTTGTAGTTTGTTGTGTTTTGGGATTGGAGACATGCAAAGTTGGGGGGGGGCGGCATCCAAGAAACCTGCAAAACATGTGACTCCCCTCCCCCAAACCACTTTCCTTAACAGTTTAAGAACGTTAAATATTCGGGCAGAATTCGAGGGCCAAGTGGGCCATGTATGGAACGAGCTTCATAGGACATTGAGGGAGCTTCAAAGACAGCTTCGATGGCTGATAAAAAGTTGGTAACCTCTGTGTCAACTGATAGCTCTTTTGGGTGTAAGGGCTCACTGCTTTATCCGAAGTCTGGATCCCTCTTTACACGAGTACACGTTGAGCGCAGGTCATTGGGCAGCGGCCGTACTTGTGTCTAATCTATAACGCGCCATGAAGATGTATCGCCGGGCGCTAGCAATGTATGTAAAATAGCGCGCTAACCCAGTATCAATGCAAGGGAGTGCTATAAAAAGCCTTAAATAACTCACAAACAACTATTAGCAGCTTAAAGATCATATGTTGAGGCAGGAGATCTAAAGAGAATTTCCCTCGAAGGATAAGGGCCGCCGATAGCTCCAACTTTTTAGTTCAAAAAGTGTCAGTACTAGGTAATCTGTATGTGTGCTGGTCTGTAGATAAAGTATGTTAATTGCTAACACCAACGGCCTTCACATGAATTGTGTGATTATATGACACCTGAGTAGCAGTCGCGGCCGGCAAGCAAGGTAGGGGGAAGGGTCAAGCGGGGGGGAACAGTAATTAAAATAAAAAACTTACCTTGCTTCCTTAACCTCCGGATCAGCAGCGCCGCCGCCTCAGCTCCTGCCTCCCGCTGCTCCTGGCCACGTTTTGCCTCGGCAGCCTCCCTCCCCTCCCCTAAGCCAATCACAATGCTGCAATGGCAGCGTTGTGATTGGTAAGGCGCAGCGGAGAGCGCCCCAGCCGGGCCATTTTCTCTATGTAGGCTGCATGCAGCAGCCTACATAGAGAAAAAGAGGGAGTGCGCATGACTGCTTTGTTCGGCCCTGGGGCCGACCAAACAGTCAGTGCCCACAACAGTGGGTAAGCCACTCCCCCCCTGCCCTCGAGCAGGACCGCCCACTTGCCCGCCCTCAACCAGGCACTCCAGGCACTTCTGCTTTCTCGCAGTGCGAGAAGCAGAAACATAAAATTGTAGTTTTACCATTTTATGTTTCTGCCTTCTCGCACTGCGAGAAAGCAGTGGGGCGACGCCCCCACGCCCCTATGGAGGAGCCGCCACTGTTGGCCCTGTAAATTTCCAGGACCATCTGAATGTGAGCACGTCCTAACCGACCGGAAATACTTTGATACTAAATATAACTCTATTAAAAGACAGAACGTTCTGGAATATGAATGAGTGCCACTTCAATTCCGAATCTAATAAAACCCCCAGGTATTTAAAATTATCTATCTGACTAATGTGTTGGCCCGCTACTACAAATTTCTTCGTTTTAGTGTTGGGGGGGCCAAGTTTTATAACATGCGATTTGGAAAAGCTTGTTGACAAGTCAAGACTGCTCATAAAGTTGATAAAAATAATACAAAGTTTTTGTAAACTTGTAGCTGTGCGGGCGATTAAAACAGTATCATCTGCATAGAGCAAGGCAGGTATAAAATAGCCTCCTGCTTTAGGGACCGCAACTCCTGGTACTAACAAAGCTTTCTCTATGTGGTTGATGTAAAAAATAAATAAAAAAAGGGCTAAAATACAGCCTTGTCGCACCCCGCGCCGTAGTTTAAAATGCTCAGAGCACTCCCCACCAGGGCCAACCCTGACACTGGCTGAAAGGTCAGTGTGCAAGTCGCGCAGAAATCTTATTAATACTGAGACCACTTCCATCTGTTCCATCATGGACCAAAGTTTTGAACGATTGACTCTGTCGAAGGCAGAAACTAAGGTCCATGAAGGCCAGGTGGACTGCGCCCTTTTAGGTCTTGCTGAGCCAGCGCATGCGCTGCTCTGCGAGACATTTAGTAAGGGGCTTTTGAAAGTGCTACTTTTGCCGGCCACCAGCGTGAGGTTACGCGCGCAGCCGCCATCTGGCATTCCTCTCGCTCTCCCATGCCTCAACTCCCTCCCCCACCCCCACCACAGAGCGCGTCCAGCTCCTCCCGCCGCGTCACTTTTTCCCCCTCCCCGCGATCACTTTCAATTCCCTCCCCCTCCCCGCGATCACTTTTGCGGCCGCTTCACTTTCACGGCCCCCTCACCTCCTCCATTGTTTTATTTTTGCTGTTTACTAAGTAAGAAACGGTTCATTATGGGGCCCCATGAATGGAGCAGTCGAACGCCAAAACCCACAAGCTGCTAGCAATTTGCTGTGGTGTGGCTTTCGAGCGCGCAGCACATTCTGCTACTAGACATGTTTTAATTGACCGGGAACGCACGCCCATCCCCCACCACAGAGCGCGTCCATCTCGCTGCGTCACTTTTCCCCCCTCCCCGCGATCACTTTCAATTCCCTCCCCGCGATCACTTTTGCGGCCGCGCGGCCGCTTCACTTTCACGGCCCCCTCACCTCCTCCATTGTTTTATTTTTGCTGTTTACTAAGTAAGAAACGGTTCATTATGGGGCCCCATGAATAGAGCAGTCGAACGCCAAAACCCACAAGCTGTTAGCAATTTGCTGTGGTGTGTCTTTCGAGCGCGCAGCACATTCTGCTACTAGACATGTTTTAATTGACTGGGCAGTGATAGAGTTGTCTGGTAAATTAGCACAGAGGGGTAGTGCTGTTGCGGAGGAAACCTGGTTTTAAATCCCGTCGTTTCACCTCAGCCTTCCGTTCGTCCACGCTGATACCATCGACCAAAGCGCCCAAAGGCTATTTAGTTTATAGGGAGTGCTATGTTAGTGCTCAGTGTTGCTATTAGACACAGAGTAAAGAGGTGAATGTAAGTGTTCTGTGCTGTAGGCACTGCTATGGCACGCACGCGTTAGAGGAGTGTGATGGGTTTGTTGGTGGTGGTGGTATGTATTTTGTCTCATCATTATCTCACTCATTCACTGTGGGCTAGTGCTCCAGTCAGCTTAGACTTTCACCAGTGAATGCGATGCCACTACATTGCAGTGGTTTTCACAGTGAACAGATGAGTGGACACCGGTGGCGTAACAGAAAATGACGGGGCTCCCTGCAAAATGTGGTGAGGGGCCTCAGACTTTCCCATACCTCCCAGATATTCATTGGCATTGGGGTCAAAGATGCCCCCCTAAAAGATTTGGGGGCCCTCTGAAGGGTTGGGCCCAAATTGCGCCGTAGGGGCTGCAGAGGCCTGCGTTGCACCCCTTGTGGGCACCGCAAAGTGTACAGCGAATGTGCATTCGGCGACCGCGCACACCTGGTGCGGCGAGAAGTGCTGTAGTCCCTGGTGGTGTGTGTGCCATTTTAGGCACGTTCTTCTAACAGAGAGGCCTAACGATTGTTTCAGGCGTTCACCTTTTCACATTAACTTCCAGGAAGGAAGAATTTTAAGCAAGCATGTCACTTACTAACAGCTTGTGAAATGACAATGGGACAGAAAGTACCTGTTTCTTGAAGCACTGGTAAGAGACACCCTGTGCAGGTCCCTTTATTGTGTAGGTATATCTTTTTATCACCCCTGTTGGTCCACCTCATTTATAACTTGTTCTATATTAATACCACATACATACACAACACTGGCTTTTTTCCTTTCCGCCATTTTTTGTTGTTCTTTGATTAACATGAATAACTTCCTATCTACCCATCTGTCTGCCTAGCTCTATACATCTTTGTTTACCCAACTACCTCTCTTTTAATCCGTCCAGGTGTCCATTCATCCTCCCATCCATTCCTCCTTCCGGTAGTGGGCGTGTCCAGTCTGCCTTGATTTGAATATGTTGTCTGAATCTCTCTCTGAGGCTACTCATTATCTACATTGAAGTTTGCTTCTTTCAAATTCGGGCCGTTGAGAGCTCGTTGATCGAAGGACACACGTGGCATGACCTGCTGGTCTTGTGAACAGCCCCTAGAAAGGAGATATCCAGGCGCTGTCTAATGATTACTTTCTCCATAAAGCTCAATAACCCCCTCCGCGTTATCGCCGTTCCCCCACACACAGTCTGACCTCGAGGCTGCCCTGTCTGCTCAGCATTCAGAAGCACCTTCTGTTTGACATCAGTGCGGGGGCTGTCTGCAGGGCCAGGGTCTTACCTGGCCTTTGAAGCCCCTCTGGAGGTCACTTGAAGATAAGACTTTCGAGGCCTCGGAGCCTGTCACGTGCAGAGTGTGTCTCCTTGTTGTTTACGTCAGACCCAGGTATCTCACTTGAATTTTAAATATTTGAAATGTAGGAATAGAATGTCACGATAACATTATATTTCACATCTTTAAAATTGCGTTACTTTCTTTTACATATTTACAATATTTCTGCAAACAGCCTACACCTCACCCCGCAGATCACAACCAATGCTTCTTTGAAATCATGTCCCTGAAATCTAACAAGCATTGAAAATGCAATAGGTCTCGCCTTTAATTAAGTTAAAGCCATTTGCTTTGCTAATGGTATTGTATAGCAAAGCAAATGGCTTTAACTTAATAAAAGGCGAGACCTATTGCATTTTTAATGCTTGTTTAACCTTAGTATATTTACATATTAATAAATAAAGGTTAAAAGTTTGCTCTATGGTCCTCCGACCAGGACGTAATCCTTATTGTAATTCGGTTAAAAATCTTTTCTCCTCAGCCCAATCCGCTAAACGGTTTAATATAATCCAGCCAATAATTTTCACTTCTGCATCTAAGAGTGAAATAGGCCTGAAACATGCCGGGTCTGACCTATTTCCCTTTTTAAAAACAGGAACTATTATCGAATGGGACCCGATAGGTGGGAGAGGGCCAGCGGCTGCAGCATTTAAATGAAGTGTCAATAACGGAGCCCATTAGTCAATACAATTTTTAAAAAGGTCCCCTGGCACCCCGTCCGGTCCAGGGGCCTTGTTAGAAGGTAATTGGAAAATAGCGGCTCTGACTTCAGGTAAGGAAAAATGACATGATCCTTTGTCTGGTCATCTCTTGGAGGATCCAACTCCTCATCTAGAGTATAAATAGCCGCAAAGTGGTCGACCCAGGCCTGAGAATATATGGTACATGCCTGGTTGGGGAGATGGACCTTACTAAAAAATGAGAGTTAAAAATGCCCCAAAAAGCAGAGCTATCACGGTGTCTACTAGCGGATAATAACTTTTCCCATGACTCCTCTTTAAGTTGAGCCTTGCGTTCTTTACAGGCCATTCTAAACGGGGTCCTGGCCTTCCTGACCTCTGCTTGGCAACGAGGCTTCACCTGCAGAAGATTCCATAGGGCCTTATGTGTTTTAGAACATTGGCTATCAAACCATTTTTCTACATGCATTCCCTGAGGTTTGGCTGATTTGCAAAGCACAGATTTAATAAACCTACAAATATTACAGAAGGACTCCAAAATACTGTGAGATGGCTCATCTTCAGACAGACATTTAAGAAAATCCAAGTGACAAGAAGCAATCAACTCTTGGACAAAGGGTCCTGGGACAATATTAGCCCAACTTAGTCTTCGGCCCTGGTCTTTCGAGGTTAGGGGCTCCTTATAAAGAAGTAGTGGCCTGGGAGATTTAATAACCTAGTGGAATAGAGCTGTTAATGGGTTATGGTCGCTCAAGTGGTGGCTTAAATCTTAAAATCTATGAGAGCAGGGTCAAAGCTACTGGAAACCGAGATATAATCAATTACTGTACTATGCCCCCCCCTTGAATGTGGGCGTTCTCTCAATTTGGGGGTCCTGAGTGTTATCCATTAAATTAAACTCAGAAACTAAGCTATTCGCAGCTTCCCCTAGGCGAGAGTGTTTAAAGTGCGCCTGTGATTCATGTGGGCCTTCCGAGTTAGAATCCCTAATCGCTGTACATGATTGACAAGAGTGCAGGTTAAAATCCCTGGCAACCAGGATTAAAGTATAAGGTGGGTCCATATGGTAAAAATCATCCATAAGTGCTTTAAGAATAGTAGTAGCGTCTATTCATCTGTAAGTATAATAGTATAATAAAAACTAATAAGAAGTAAGGTACGTTTGTCAGGAAATGTCAAGAGGGTACTCTGGGAAGTCATGGAGTTACTCTTTTGCACCTCTACTAAACACTAGTGCTCCAGTCTTACTAAGGTTACAAGACCACCCTTAGTCCGTCCACTAGAGGAGCAGGTTGCTGGGACAAAATACGAGTAGAAACCATCAAGGTGTAGACAGCCCTCGGTGTCCCACGTTTCATGTAGGCAAATAAAATCGTAATTCTTTAACATATCCAGCCACCCTGCATCTGTGACCTTACTCTGGACCCCGGCTATATTCCAACTAAGGACTGCCAAAGTATCTTGTTTCCTCGTAATTGGATCCTGGTTCGGGCTAACACTTATTTGGGTGCCAGTGGAGGGCAAAGAATCCAGTCAATCAGGATCTTCCATCTCACTTAAAGGAGAAAAACAGTTGTTTAGTTGCAAGATGGAGGTGACAGTAGAGGCCTGGGGATTTGCTGGGTCACAGCGCAGCTCTGTCTGTGGCGGATGCCAGTCTTTCCTGATTAGAGGAACACCGTTTATAGGTGGGTAAAAAAACAAAGGGAGAACGGATATTCGGTCAGATAAAACACCTTTACTCCCCAGGGCATGAAAAATCAGGCCTGCTCGTGTGGGATTATTAAAATTCACAATAATACAGTCACCCGCAAATTTTTTCTGGGGCTCCTCCTATCCAACCCACCCTCCGAACCTTTTTGATGTCTTCACCCAATATCTGGGTAGGGGACTGAAAGGCATTCACCCTGTTAGCCAGCCAATAAACTACTTTGTTCTTAAGTTGGTTAAAGTTTTCCTGCTTGTCCTTCTGTAGAGGGGGAATTTCCGAAAGCACAATGATGGAAGGAGTAGCCGCTGGGGGTAGTTGGATGGTAGTAGCAGAGGGGCAAAGTGTAAAAGAGGCATTTTGGGTTGGACAGGGAATGGGTAAGATTCAATTAGGGCAAATTCCTTGAGCAGTGGGCTGGGCATTAACAAGGGCTCGCTGACCGGGATTTGCTATACAAAGGGGTACAGATTGAGAATCACTATTAGCCCTTAAAGATGGTCGTGGGAGAGCCATAGATGAAGACTGAGCTCGAGCCTGTTCCAGTGATGGCTCCCCTACTGAGGGAACGTCAGTGAGGCCTTTAGAAAAAGTTCTGCTACCCATGCTTGATGTAAGAGCATGGTGGTCGATCAATGAGCTACTGATACTAGATTGAAGATTATTCACTGTCCCATTTAATAATCCCACTGATTGCTCAAGAGCGGTTACCCGAGCATCTAAGGCAGTAAAGGCTGTGATGATCCTGGTTTGCAGGTTTTTAAAGAGCTTAACAAGGGAATCCTCTGTTGCCAACTGCCTGCACGCTATGTGGTTGTCATGTGCAGGCGTGGCTATAGATTTCCTGAAGCGGGGTGTAGCCTTCTTCAAGGATTTGGAGGAAGGGGGTAGGCCCGGGGTAAAAACTTTGCATTGAGCACCCATTTTGCCTGCTCTGCAGGGTTTATCAGTACATTTCAAATTGATGAGCCCAGATGCAGGCTGGGAAACCTGCGAACTGGGGAGATCAGCCTGGGAGTCAATAAGGGAGGGAGGAGGCCCAGGTGGCCCGAGTGGTGTGCTGATGATAGCCTGGGTCTGAATGGGACCAACCACCTGTCAGAGTAACTGTGTCTTGAGTTATTAACCAGCGATTGGCCTCCAGTTCTCTTTCCGCACTAGTGATCTTGTCCGTTAATGCCCCCACCGCCTGGTTCAAAAAGGTCAAAATAGATGTACTGGCTTTAGGTCTGCTCATTTTATCACCCCCCAACGTGGTGTCTGCCTTTCGTTTCCTGATATCGAAGAATGTCCATCGCTATTCAAAAGTCAAGCTGCTAAGATATAGAGGAAATGTGTATGGGAGAATTCCTTTACAAGGGAGCCAGCAAACCAGGAAACTACAAAGTCACAGAATACCCCCAACGATGTGCTCACTCACCGGAACCCAGAAAACTCCTCGGAGTGAGCTCCAAAAATAAAGGGGGAGGCCCAGCCCAGCCTCTTCCGGGATATGACGGGCTAAGACGGGCCCGTCTTGGCCCAGGCTTCACCTGGGCCGAGCCCGGGCCTACCCCACATGCTTCCTGCGCTGCAGAACGCCTCGCTGTGCTTTATGGCACTCCTGCACCTTGAATCCGACATAGCTCCTCCTCTCAGGGCAAGGGATCAGGGCAAAAGTGCTCCGTGCCAGGTATTGCTGAATGTGAGGGTCCCGTGCTGCGGGACGCCTCGCTGTGCTTTTTTTGTGCTCCTGCGCCTTGAGTCAGATGTAGCCCCTCCTCTAAGGGCCAGGGATCAGGGCAGAAGTGCTCTGGGCCAGGGATTGCAGAATGTGAGTGTCATTCACATTCTATACCAAGGTCTTCTGTTTAAGATATTCTGGGACAGTGTCCCAAGTCTTCTGCCCTGGGAGCTACTTTGATGCTGATGGCCAGAGAATGTCTGGTGGTCATTTGGGATGAGGACCCCCTTCAACACACTTAGAAACCTTCTGTTATAAAGATCTTATACGCTTATATAGGTACTATGGACCAGCGATTGCCCCCCCTCGATTTGCTGCATGGAAAGAAAATACAGACTGATGTATGCTTACTGAGAAGGTTGGCTATGCCAGCCAAGGCTTCTACTGAATATTTGGCAGGGTTTGGGGCAAGTGGAACAATTAAATATGGCTTAGAATAACACTTATTGTTGTGGATACACCTAACTCTGGTGGGCATTTGGAGTCACTGTTATTAAATGGAACCAATACTATAGAATTTATTTAAATGTATTTAACTTCTAATGAGCAGCAATTCAGGTCAGATTGGCTCAGCATGATACCAATGTTATAGATTGCATAGGTTGCCTGTATACCGTGAGAGTTACCTGATTGTTGATACTCCTAAGTTCTTTTGCGAATGAAAATATATAACATTGTTTTTAAGAATATTGGGTCCTTTGGGGACCCAATAATTGATGGGAACTAGTGATAATTTTGGGAATCCACTTTGAAATATTGCTGTGTGTTGCCAAAGAATTAGGTAAATCACCTAGCAATTGTAGTGTTAGTGAAGAGGGTAGGAAAAATGACTTGGTGGTCTTTAGTGTTAAAGGCTGCCTAGAGGGTAAACATGACCGGAATTCCTGACACATCCTTGGCAGCCATCTTTAAAGCTGAGGAGAGAGGGTGATTGGTTGGCCTGAAGAAAATAGTGCACATTGGGGTAAGCTTGAGGTTACAATGCTTATGGTCTTTTCAGGACCTTACCCAGGAGAGGAGATGGTGATAGACCAGCAATTCAGGTTGATTTCATAGAAGGATGAAGGCTTGATCAGTTTACAGTGAGGACTGAAAGTCTTGGGGTGAGGTTTCTTTAATCAGAATAGAAAGATCAAATGATTTGGGTATGGTGGTGCCATATGTCAGGCTTCTTTAAAGAATTTTAGAATGGTAACTAGTGAATAAGAGTGGGGCTGGAAGGTCTGCAATTCCCACACAAATGTCTAGTGCTGGCTGGACATGGAAAACACTTTGTATTATATAATTATGTAATGCCTTCTAGTTCCATGAGATAAGATGGAGGATATTATTTACCTCATTAAATATATCAATCACACACACTGTTAGAGAAACTGTGTGCAAAGAAAATATTGCTGGACATGAGGAAATAGGCCCCTTTTTCAGGTAAAAAATCTGTGCGAAAGAACATTCAAGTTGCTCACAGTAGCTCAGGTTCTGTCTGCCTTGTATCCAGTGGACTGGACGGTGGCATTGGATCTGCAGAGTGCTTTCTTCCATGTACCTATCCTGAATGTGATATTTGCAGTTCAAAAGTAGACCAGAAGCATTTTCAGTTTGCCGTGTTCCCCTT
Organism: Calotriton arnoldi; assembly: GCA_963921515.1. Lineage (NCBI taxonomy): Eukaryota > Metazoa > Chordata > Amphibia > Caudata > Salamandridae > Calotriton > Calotriton arnoldi. The sequence goes on from CAWUFW010008509.1 coordinate 663,009, forward strand.
CAGTCTTACCAGTGCCCCTTGGGTGTTCAAGAAAGTGATGGTAGTAGTCGAAGCCAATCTTTAGAGGTCAGGTATTTCAGTTTTCCCCAACTTTGATGACTGGCTGTTAAAGGTTGGCTCACCACAATTGACGTGGACCATCTCCACAAGCATAATTGGGGTTCTCCATCAACATGCCAAAGCCACACCTTTCTCCTTTGCAGTAGCTCCCTTTTATTGGGGCCTCCTAGATATGTTGTGGTATAGAGCCTCCTGTATGCCTTCCTGCCTCTGAACCTCCTGCCCTGAGTTTTGAAGTATGGCCAGACCTAGTTATCTAAGTTGCTTTTGATTGGGCCAGGAGAGTGTGGTACCTGGAACTTCTGGGCATGTGACCTGTCCTCCAATCTGGCTGCCACTTCGGGAGGAACTTCTATCGCAGAAGCAGGGTCGGATCTTTCTCCAAGGTCTGTAAGATCTGCGCCTCCACATGCTGAGATTTGTGAGAGACCTCATTGATTAGATCCCAAAAGAGTACTCAGTTTCTACACTGATCATGCCAGAGAGCATCGGGAGGATGATTAGCTGTTTATGCGATTCTTAGGAGTAGAGAAAGGCAATCTGATGCAGATGTGGCCCAGTTCCAGATGGATGGTCCTCTGCATTAAGATTTGCAACATGTTGGCTAAGAATAAGCCTCCAGAAGGAAAGAGGGCTCACTCCACTTGAGCCAAAGCTCCTACCTCTGCATTGGCATGTGGAGTATACCTGTCCTGGATATCTGTCAGGCAGCAAAATGTGCATCCGTGCATACATTTCCTAATCACTATTGCCTTGACATTCAGATCCGTCAGGATGGACAATTAGATTTGATTTGAGCCATTCCACAGACCCACCACCTAGGGAAGTACTGCTTTGGTATCTGTTCACAAGGTGAGGAATCTGCAGTTAGATGTACCCATCAGAAGAACTAATTACTCACCTCCTGTAATGCTCTTTCTGGTGGATACTCTATCAAACACAAATTCCTCGCCCCTCTCCAACCTTTTCAATCTAAATGTTCCAATTTTACTTGTAGGCCTGGCACTATTGTTGGGCAAACGTAGGATAGTTAGGTCCTGGAAGTGCTAGACCCCCCCTAATATGCTCAATGGCTGCAAGACCTCACCACCTGTGCTGAACATGCAGAGAATTATCACTTGCTCCTCCCGCCCACCTCTAGACCCAGAGATATATGGGCCAGCTTCATTTATATCTAGCGGGTCTACCTCAAAGCCCTTAGTGACCTGCAATGACTCCTTTAACACGAGATCAATTTGACTGTTGGAGTTGTATTGTAGGGGTACATCGGCCATCAAGAATGATTCCTGATTATTACATTGTATACCATGTGTTTGAATGTCCTGTGTATGTGTTCTACCCGGCTGTATTTACACCGAATACACTTTGTATGTGCCAGTACTGTTGTGATTAAAATGAAATAGAAAAGAAAAAGACAAAAGAAAAATAGTCTAATTTAGGATTCTGCACACTGGTCTTTCCAGTTTTCTGATGGGCCCTGTGAAAGGACAAGACAAATACTTGTTGATGGTAAGATTTATTGGTCCTTCCAGCACCAGGCACAAACTGGCAGAAACTGCCATTCATCGAGGGCCTGCTCTCCCCTGGAACTCAGCCACGCTCCAATTCTAGTGACATGTCTTTGAAATGTTGGCAGGCAAGTCCCGAACACATCCCCCTTCCTCCCAAAATACCTCCCAAAAATAAAGACACAAGGTATACATATTTTGAACGAAATGCACAGTAACTAGTTATAAAACATGCATAAAACAAACATTAAAACTGCAGTAAAACAAAGTGGCAAAGGTTTCCACCTAGACAAATTACATGAAATGAAACAATCAACCCAAATAGAAACAAACCTTATGTAAGAGGCTGGCTTAGTATATGGTGCACACCTATTTAAGTGATGCACCTTGCACTAATCCAGGCAAACCTTATGGTGATTTTAGTGGTCTTTAATAATCTTTGAAAGCTCTCAAAGTGGTAGCTTTGGAGAGCAGCATTCAGACTTATCTTGAAGGAGTGTTAAGCAGCTTATTTTACTAGTTTAATCATGTAGTGTAGGTTAAATGAAAAAGAACCACAGTGTATATATAAAAATATGTCTATTTACTACACAACACTCACTAACACATTGGTATATCTCCTACGTGGAGATATCAACCCAAATACACAACAATACTTCAATTGTAAATAGGTAGGAAAGCACAATATACAGTGGTCTCCAGGGGAGACCAAACCATATACTAAAGAAGTAGAATGCAAACTGCGACCAAAGTCGGTACTTGGACCAGGAGACTCAGAGAAGCTGGGGACACAAGGAACCACCCAAGGTAAGTACCCAGGAACCCCACAGAGGCTGTGTGCAGAGTAGAAACACAGCCGCATGTCCAATAGAAGTCAAAGGGAAGTCACGGTTGCAGTTTTTAAGAAGAAGGACCCTTCCCAGTGGACCCTGAATAAACCCAGTGGAAGGCAGAAGGTTGGAGAGTCACCCGACCTGTGGATACCCCAAGAACCAGGATACCTACAACAGGGAATCCCGGTGCATAGCTGTGAAGTGATGTCGGAAACCGCCGTAAACTACAGCGAAGGACTTCAGGTAAGATGCCACTGGAGAAGACTGTGCAAGAGTCCGGTGGAATACAAGGATGTATTCTTTAACTGAAGAACCTGTAAGCAGAGGGGACAGAGTCTATGCCACTCGGCAGTGACCATGAGGTGCGGAAGAGCAATGCCAACAGATGTCGGAGAGTTCAGAAGTGTTGACGGTGACCTTGTCGCTGAACCTGTGAGGACCAGGTGATGCTGAGGAAGACCAGGAACCAGGCATGAGCTGTCCCGCATCGTAAGTCGAGAACCATGGGGTCGGTGTCCAGCGGGAGCACCAACAAGCCTTGGAAGCTGCAATTGGCGTGGAGAACGAAGAAGGAGCAACATTAGAACCAGCAAGGTCCAAGGGACTCACCGCAAGCAGGAGATTTAGAGCAGGTCTGACCAAGCAGGGGAGCCCACTGGTACAGAAGAAGACTCATAAGAGGACCCACAGGTGGAAAGCACAGTAGTCACAAGAGGAACTCCAGCAGCTCACCAAAAAGGAAGGCCCATGGTGCAGAGGATGTGGTGAGGACGCTGTCCTTTCCAGGAAGAGATGCTGGAGCTTCTTATAGCCTGAAAATCTCTGGAGTTCAGAGCCAACAAGCCTTGGCAACGGCAAGTCAATACGGTGCACAGGGTTTGGTCCCAGCAGTTCAGACAATAGAAACTGGCCTCAAATTTGCAGAAATGACAGGTCAGGCTGCGAGTGAGTTGCAGAACCACCACCTGTTTTTGCTGAGCCTTGTCCGTGGGAGGTCAGGAGCAGCAGACCGGTCAGCTTTGTTGCGGTGCCTGCAGATGCAGGGGAGTGACTCCTTCACTCCAAGGGAGATTACTTCAGACGTCCTTGATGCCCACTGGTCGGTTGAAGATCCTGGATGAAGCGCCGATATAGACAACGAAGAAGACTTGCAGAACAGCGAGACCTGGAGAAGCAGGAGTCTTCCTTGATGCAGTCAAGGACACCAAGCAAAATGTGGGGGAAACCATGAAAGTAGATCCTACTTTTGTACACAACACTCCCCCAAATGTAAGGAGATGAGACTAACCTTGTCCAGTCGAGTCTTCATTTTCTAAGTGGAAATATCTGGAGAGTCTATCTGTGTTGGAATGGTTACTCCTAGGTCTATGTTCCACAGAAAAGTCTATCTCCTGTAGGGAAATGGTCCACCTCAAAAGTTTGGGATTTCAACCCTTGATTTGTTTTAGCCATAAGAGGGGCTTATGGTCTGTCTGAACAATTAAGTGAGTTCCAAACAGATATGCCATCAACTTCTTCAAGGACCATACCACAGCAAGGCCTTCCTCACAATAGCTGACCAACGCTGCTCCCTGTCGATCACCCTCCTGCTTATAAAAGCTATTAGTTGGTCCTGGCCATCTCTGTTAAGTTGTGATAATACTGCACCTACCCCTATCTCAAAAGCATCTGTCTGGGCAATGACGTTTTTGGAGTAATCAGGACTTTTCAGGATGGGAGTAGAGCACATGGCCTGCTTCAGGTCAACAAATACCTTTTGACAGCTAACTGTCCACTGAACCTTCGTAGGCATCCTTTCGGAGGTGTGATCATTATGGGGAGTCACTATGGATCCATAACCCTAAACAAACTTCCTGTAGTACCCAGTAAGGCCCAAGCAAGCTCTGACCTGAGTCTGGGTAGTGGGAGCAACGCAGTCCACTATGGTCTGGATTTTGCTCTCCAATGGTTGAACCAGGCCTCCACCTACAAGGTGCCTCGAATATATGACGTTACAACGCATGCAATTTCAACGCATGCTTTTACAACGCAGTCTTTACATCGCAACTATCATTACATTGCATGATTTTACAACGCATTTGAAAAAACTACCATTACAACGCATTCCATTACAACGCATACCATTACGGTGAGCAGTCAAAATATCGAAAATAAAATATCGACATACACTAATATCGAAGTTACAATATCGAAGGGACAGAATATCGATGTTAAGAATATCGATGGACAGAATATCGAACCTAAGGTAAGTAATATCGAATTTTTTATATCGATGTAAGTAATATCGAAGTTAGTAATATCGAAATCAAATATATCGATGTTACTAATATCGATGTTACTAATATCGATATTTGTATTATTGTTATGTATTTTGTTATGTTTTTAATATGTATGTGTTATATGTGTTTTTGTTAAGTGTTCTACTTGTCTAAAAATATATGTATACAATTTTTATATGTTAATAATGTTTTTTTTAAGTTCTTTTTTTTTTTTTGTACCGTAGCGGGTTGTGAGTTTATAGGGGAATAGGGTGGGAAGTAATTTAATTATAGTAAATTAATTATTAATTTTTAGGAATTATAAATTAATTTTAATTATTTTTTGCGTTTAAGTTCTGTAGCGGGTTGTGGGTTTCTAGGGGAATAGGGTGGGAAGTAATTTAATTGTAATTAAGTTATAATTTATTTTAATTAATTGGTATTGATAATTATATTATTGTTAACTAATTAATAATTGGTAATTAATTTTTATTAATTAGTTATTAATTTTTATTAATTGGTTAATTGATCATTATGTAATTTAATTGTAATTAAGTTATAATTTATTTTAATTAATTGGTATTGATAATTATATTATTGTTAATTAATTAATAATTGGTAATTAATTTTTATTAATTGGTTATTAATTTTTATTAATTGATCATTATGTTAAGTGTATTATTTTATTATTGGAGTGTGTTGTGCGTTTATAGGGGAATACTTTTGGAAGTAATTGAAATCTAATTAAGTAATTATTACATTTATTTTTGGGTATTGATAATTAATTAATTGGACATTAATTATTAATTGGTAATTTTTTTAATTAGCATTTTTTGGTTCTAAAAATTAATTTATTGTTGTTTTATCATCAATTGGTAATTAAATATTATTAAATATTATTTATTGATAAATTTAATTAATATATTAAGAAGTAATTATTAATTGATAATTAAAGTTTATTATTATTTTTGGTATAAAAAAGCATTCAATATTAGTTAATTGGTAATTACGTTTTAATAATTTGTTTTCTGTTATTAAAAATATTTTATTGTTCAATATTTATTATTTAGTAATTAATAGTTATTAATTATTATTTATTGGTATTTATTATTAATTTATTGTTAATACATTTTCTATTGGTAATTATGTTTTTAATTATTATTTATTGGTATTGGTAAATAGTTTACAGTTATTTAATAATTTATTAATTATTTAAAAAAATTATTTTATTTATAAGTATGTTATTTGTAACTTCTACGCTATCCAACACTTTCCCTACTGTTGCACTCTCTGGAGTTGGACTAATAAATTTTACCCCCACGCTATCCAGCACTTTCCCTACTGTTGCACTCTCTGGAGTTGGAATAGTAATTTTTACCCCTACGCTATCCAACACTTTCCCTACTGTTGCACTCCCTGGAGTGGGAATAGTAATTTCTACCCCTACGCTATCCAACACTTTCCCTACTGTTGCACTCTCTGGAGTTGGAATAGTAATTTTTACCCCTACGCTATCCAACACTTTCCCTACTGTTGCACTCACTGGAGTGGGAATATTCATTTTTACCCTCCCGCTATCCAACGCTTTACCTACTGTTGCACTCCCTGCAGTGGGAATAGTAATTTTTACCCCTACGCTATCCAACACTTTCCCTGCTGTTGCACTCACTGGAGTGGGAATAGTAATTTTTACCCTTACGCTATCCAACGCTTTCCCTACGGTTGCACTCACTGCAGTGGGAATATTAATTTTTACCCTCTCGCCATCCAACGTTTTCCCTACTGTTGCGCTACCTGGAGTGGGAATAGTAATTTTTACCCCTACGCTATCCAATACTTTCTCTACTGTTGCACTCTCTAGAGTGGGAATAGTAATTTTAACCTCTACGCTATCCAACAGTTTTTCTTATTGTTGTTTTTTTGGGAGTTGAAATAGTAGTTTTATTCCCTCCGCTATTTAATATTTTTTGTATTATTTTAGTTAATGTAGTATATAATTAATTTTAAAAATATTAAAAGTAAATTTAATTTTTTAAATTTGTTATACATAATTATTTAAAGGCCCATTACGATACCGGGCGTAAAAAAATCCGCCACCCATGAAAGCGCAAAAATCCGCCCGCCTACACCTTCTGAATACCGACCCAGCAATTATGATGCCTCGAACCGAAAACCGCCAGCGGCGGTAAAAACACACAAAATACCGCCCGCCCATGCCCGAGTCGGAGTCAAACCGCCCGCCACGGACGGAAAGACGCACGACAACACAAAACCGCCCGCCCTCACGGTCGAGACACCGCACGTGAAATTACGATCGCACCGACATGAGCGCGGAAAAACAACAAATACACCGCCCGCCAGCGGAAACAACACTGAAGAAAATGGACACGGCAGAAGCCATGGCGGCCACGTCCCTGCACAGAAACAGCCCCGGACTCAAACAAACACACACAACATGGCAAACAAGTCCACACAGCAACTCACGCACAAATACACAGACAAAGTACACATCCCGAAAACACACCACCCCTGGACAAACAAATAAACCACAAAGCCCAGAACACCGGCCACAACACACCTGAAAACAACAGACCATCAGGACACACCCAAACAGGTAAGTACAAAAGCAGCCCCTCCACAGACCACAACCCCTTGCCACATTGCAAAGCAGAGAGGAGAGGAGAGGACACAGTGACACAGCAAGGACAGCAGCACACCACAGATACGCACACATCACACCCACCACCACCACCACCACCACCAAACACCGGCACCACAAACCCCCTGCACATCACACATCACACACCGCACCAGCACCACAAACACCATGGCACCACACAGAATGCCCAAGTTCACTTCCACTGAGCTGACGGTCATGGTCGACGAGATCGTCAAGGTGCACACACAAATCTATGGCAACCAGGTCCAGCACACACCACTAGCCACCAGAAACAGAATGTGGAACAGAATTGTAGACCAGGTCAATGCAGTCGGGACCGTACCCAGAAACAGAGGAGAGATAAACAAACGGTGGAACGACATCCAAAAGCCTGGTCAAGAAGAAGGAGAGCAAAAACCGAGAGCTGGCTGCCACGACTGGCGGAGGGAATCCCGCGCATTACAAGACCTTCAAAGCGTGGGAGGAGAAGGTGCGAGTCATCATCCATCCGGAGATCCTCACCGGATTACCAGGGGGAGTGGAGGCCGGTAAGTACAAACACCGCTATGTACTCACATGCACTACCACCATGCCATAGCTCCGAGGGACAAACACCCCCATGTCCAGTACACAATACACAACACATTACTCACACATGCAACAGGCACCACCACACACACAGCCCAAACATATCAACTAACAAAACCATGGGGGCATGTGTACACCCAGCCAGCCACGTAACTACCAACAGGTCCCCTAGTACTCCAGAAGCGCCACAACGAGCACCCCCACACCCATGTGGCAGCCGTAGCTGCACCAACCGACAAGTAACAGGTAAGTAGCCGCAACACAGAGGCAGTGGGTGGGAGGGGGACAGCTGAAGTACAACACACACCAGGCCCCTAGTCCCACAGCACAGCAAGGAGGAGCACAGCCCACACCCCACACCCACGTAGCAGCCACTGCAGTGCACACCGGCAGCCGACAGGTAGACATCCCGCCCCAGGACAAACGGTGTCAGTGGGTGTCCAGCCATCACCACGACCCATAACACCGCCCCCACCCCCACAGACCTGCAACATGGAGCACCCCCGCCCATAACCATGTTGCATCCAGTCCAGTGCACGCTCAAAAACAACCTGCAGGTGGGAAACTGGACAGGGTGGGGTGACTGGAGGCATGAGGACTGAATTACGACTAACACATGGGACATGTCAAGTAGCAGAGGAACACGCAGCACTGCTCCCTGCCACAACCATGTGAACAATGTGCACACGGACATGAACCACAGAGTCACACCCCACATGACCCATCACAGACACAGCAACACCCAAGGAGCCACGTCTGCATGCACAAGTCACACTGATTACAGAACCACACAGCAGGCACAGTGCAACCCATCACACACAACTGCAACACCATCGAAGTCCTGTCCATGTAGCCCCCACTGCCTGTCAAGCACACATCCCACAACTATGCCCATGTAAGACATACCACACTAGACACAACAGCGTGGAACAACATAAATGCACACGAACACCACTGGACCCATCAAACACACAGACACACAATGCACATACAACATACCAGCCATCTCATCCGTCAGCCCCAGTCACATGAAAGGTATGTCATCCGAACAGCTGGTCCACACACAGTAGTCACGCAAAGAAACATGCCCATGATAAATCATGTGCCAGTAGTGAATGAAGCGCACGTCACACTGTGAGCAACTACACACATAACATGAGCCACACACCCCCGAGCACTGCAGTGATGCACATGGCACAGGGCAGCACGCACACCAAGGAATTGGACCATCTGCAATACGTCGTGTGGCACACAACCATCACTCACTCATAACAATGCGTCCAATTACATGGCCAGAAATCACAACAGACAGCAAATATGCAGGGTATGTCAGACATGCACACACCTCAAACCATGCACTGTCATGTTGCCACAACACATGTCACGTTCTGCACCCATGGCACACAGTATGTACCCCCAAAGCATAGTTCATCTCAAATGCGTTTCAGGGGCTGACCCCCATTTTGCCATCTGCATTTCGAAGCGTTGCATTTGAACCCCAAGAGCATAGTACAAACCAACCTCCACGATGGGTCTGGAGTCCGCATACACCAGAGCCACAAAAAGCAGGAGCACAGCAACACACCCATCGGCATTGCCAATCCGTCCCATGCCACATGTCCACAGCACACAGTCCCATTGGCATGCCCACACAACAACAAATAGCACAGCCACACACACGGCTCCGGGAAACCTGTGCACGACTGTGCACGAACTGTGGATGTCAGACAACCTATACATACTTTGTCATGTGCAACACAATAACATATCTCATTCCCCCACAGGTGACGAACTGCTGGATGCTGGAGATGGAGACAGCAGCCAGCATAGCCAGCCTGCAAGCCCCCAACAAGGACTCACGGATGTGGAGGATCTGTCCTCCGATTCGGACACGGACCACCCAGCAGGCCCATCTGGTGTGGCAGGGCCCAACCGCACCCCAGGCACCCTCCTACCCACCAACCCATCATCCAGGGCTGATGACCACTCACAGCCCCCTGCTGCCACTGTCGTTGCGGCCACTCCCACTGTTGTGGCGGCCACTCCCACTGCCGCAACCACCACCATCGCCGCAACAACCACCACCGCCGCGACCACCACCACGTCATCACCGGCCCCAGCACCAGCGCAAGTGGTGGTCCGGCCGACTGGGTCCACCCTGGGAGCCACAGCGAGGACCGTGGTGAGCAATGTGGCTAGTGGGCAGGGCCGGTGGCAGCAGTAATGGTGGGAAGAGCAGGGTCAGGCCAACGCCAGCCTCCCCTGGGAGCCATGCCCTGCCTCAAATGGCCAGAGTCCTTGGGGCCTATGAAGAGGCCCAAGGACAATGGGCCAGGTCTGCTTCCGACACGCGGGAGGTCCTGGGGGTGTTGAGGTCCATGGACGCCCATATGGGCCAATTCGTGTCCCGTATGGACCAACTCGTGGACCTCATGGGCCAGCTGGTGGTGGCGGTGAGGTCACAGGCAAGGCCAGCAACACCACCTCCGCCACCACCTGCTAGGGCGCAGGGTCGGGCAGCAGTGTCCAGTTCCCCTGCGTCCACAGCCAGTGAGCACACCTCACCCACCACCAGCAGGTCGCCACCCCCCCCCTCCCAAACGTGGAAGGGGCCGTCCGAAGTGGAAACAGATGTCCCGGGAGGACTTCGCACGCTCCAGACGCAAGTGAGGCAGCCAGCCATCCTTGACCACCCACTGCATTGACTTGGACTACGATCCCACTCCACACAGCCATCAGAATGGCATGTGTCTGTTGGACTAGGGACATAGAACTAGTGGGTACACCCTGAGCATCACGCAGCCATGGCCGACAGCTCATTGTCACTGCACGCAACACTCATGTCATCACCTTGCACACAATGACATGTCACAGTTGAAAATAAATGCACCTTTTACACAAACTGCTGTCTGTGCACTGTGTTTATTCAACGATGATCAACCGCCACCTTGAGCAGAAAAGCATCGGATGTGTGGCATGGCGATGGGACAGGAGGGGCTGTAGGGACCTGGGGGGGGGGAGACAGAACAGGAGCACATTCAAGGAGTGTGTCACACACCCATCACACAGTACATGTCAACAACTACAAGCAATGTACACACATCGCACAGAGCAATAGGGCACAATGCCACAGCCACCGTCAGTGGCATACAAACCTGGACATGGACCATTGACACACAGCACACAGTGAACAAAAGGCCTCCGTGACACAGCACACAGACACCTGCACAACTACAGCCACATCAGCCGTCGTACATGGACACTCACCGTCAAGTGAAGTAGCGGGCGATGAGCTGCTGACGGACATTCACAGCTTCCTCCTCTCCGCTGTCTTCCTCACTCGAGCTGTCCTGGTCTGCAGGCTGGGGCCCTGGTTGATCTCCGTCATCCACAATTAGGGGGATCTGCTTTCGAATGGCCAGATTGTGCAGCATGCAGCAAGCCACCACTATCTGGCACACCTTCTGTGGGGAGTACGCCAGCGCACTCCCGGTGCGGTCCAGGCATCTGAACCTGGACTTGAGGAGGCCAAAGGTACGCTCGACCACACGTCTGGTCCTCCCATGTGCCTCATTGTAGCGGTCATCTGCTGGGGTCCGAGGATTTCGTAATGGACTGAGCAGCCAGGGCCCATTCGGGTAAGCCGAGTCACCTGGGCGTGAGGGACACAGAGAACCGTTGCAATTCAAACAGGACAGTAGACAGCATCCTTAAGCCAGCATGCTACACAACTCCACATACTCACCGACAATCCAGCCACGGTCCTGTTGCAGATTGGTCATCAGTCGTGGTAATATGCTGTTGCGCATGATGTGCGCGTCATGGGCCGAGCCTGGGAACTTTGCACACACGTGGGAAATGACCATGTCCGCAAGGCACACCACTTGCACATTCAGGGAGTGCGTGTGCTTCCGGTTGCGGAAGAGCTGCTCAGTGGCCTGTGGTGGGACAAGGCCAACATGGGTGCAATCTATGGCACCAACGACGTGTGGGATCCGTCCAAGGGCATAGAATGCACCCTTCACTGCCGCCAACTCACGTGCCCTGGGGAATCGGATGTACCTGTTCCTGTACAGCATCATGGCTGCCAGTACATCCCTCAGCACCATGCTGAACATGGGCTGGGACATCCCACCTCCACTGCCCACTGTGTGCTGGAATGACCCAGTGGCGAAAAATGCAGTGCAGCCATCACCTTAGCCGTGGGGGTGAATGCTGTCGGATACACCCTGCGAGGACGGAGGTGAGGATCCAACATGGCACATAGTCGATGCAGGGTTGGTCGGTCCAGACGAAATTTCCGGATGACCTCAGAATCCTCCATGTCCGCCAACAATTGGTAAGGGCGGTAAATGTTTGGTCTCCGCCTAGGAATGATGGAAGTGGACACATGTCAAAGCAACACGCCACATGGCATATTCACATACACATAACTGATATGACAGAGCAAGAACATGAGTCACAGAACAGCTGTCATGCAGGGACAGCACAGCCACAATACACTTACACAGGTCTCCCACCAATAGCAATGGGCAGTGACACAAACCATTGCTATGTGCATGCACATGGGGATCCAGGCCTCAATGACCTGTGAGGCGTGCTGATGGGGACTGACTGCATATCCGGCAAGCGGCAACACCACGGCAACATGACTGGCTGCTGTGCATCACACTGCTTCTGAGGCAGGATGAGTATGGCACACACCAACGACGATGTGGGCACAGGCTGAGCGGCCAAGACAAGTGGGACCTGTGGCACGAGGGGATATGAGACAGTCATTGGTGTCACCACTGCACCCTATGTGCAGCACTGTACGGATCACACCTCCAGAAGCATTGTCAGGTGTACACATTGACAGCCCCATGCCAACACGGCTGTGTGCTTGCAAATACACATCACATGTGACACGTAACCTTGCACGTGCCAAGTGGCAGATGTACATAGTGAGAGATGACATGCGTGTGCATATGCGTATACCATGCACCCATGCCAATGTGCAGATGATGACATGCTAACAGACATGTGGGGGCCGGCCACTGGCCGTCCCTGCCTATGCACACGGCATGTTGTGGCCCTGTCCATTGTGCACCTGCACCCACACGCACATCATGGCCACACCTGCAGATGCAGTGCGCACATCATACTGTGTGGTGCACATGGCATCAGCGGACTGTCACCAACATGGGCCAGGCCATTACGGCCAACTCCGATGACCCTCGCGGTTGCACCCTGCGTGTTCCACTATGGAGGTAGGCGTCCCGGGCCAGCTGGGTGCAGGCCAACGTCTGCAATTGCCAATGCAGGTCTCAGTGCACTTGTTGCTCGTGTGAATGTCAGGCTGGGCCATGCTGCCCCTCTCAGTCCCAGCAAGCCTGGCCTGCACATTGACTGCACAATGCCAGTAGGTGACAGCACCGACTGCCTAGTGGGTTGCATGTGTCTCCTGTTCAGGACCCTCCAGATGGGCGCTAACTCAGTACTGACTATTGGACACACCATGTCTCGTGATAGGGATGTGTGTGTGGGATGGTGGCACTGAATGTGACCTCATTTGCGTGGTGGGCCATGCACAGGGCGAGTACGTCGATGATTGCCCAGTGTTGGTCACAGTGGGTGCACCCACACAGATGTGTTGCCCTATGTTCATTTTCTATGTCCGCATGATAATGGACTGTAGATGTGGGCAGACTACACATTGGTCGATGTGCTGTCAATTTGAATGTGCCTTCACACCAGGCACAGCTGCCCCTGCACATGTGACCCCTGCTGCACTCGCTGCTGGGTCTGTGGAGCTGATGCACCATCTGTGCGTGGGGCGGACAGCTCTCCTCACTTCCGTCATTGCGCATGTCATCACTTGGCCGCAGGTGACATGGATCATGGAGGGCCCACATGTATGCGTGGGTGGCCTCAACAAGTGTGTCCAATGGTTGTCACCCCCAGTCAGTGCTTCGAATGTGAATGATGTTGTGCTGGTGCTAATTTCAATGTGGTGGGTGGGCGGGGCTAGGTGCGGGCTTACATGCAGGACATCGGAGGGTGATCGGATTAGCGACTAGTTGCAATACACACGGGGCACGTCTTTTCCTGTCAACATCAGGGTCATTCCTTGAACTCACTGACAGTAATACAGTCGTCTTTGTCCCTGTCCTCATGGCCTCCCCTCGCTCCCCCCATGATGCATTTGCACCTGTGGGGCTAGCGCATGCAGATGCTGCCCCAGGCTCGCCCCGGAGAGGCCAAGGAGTGTATGTGTGGGTCCAGTTGAACGAGTGGTCTGTCTCACGGCATGATGTGTGGCGGGACGCCGTCCACCTGCGTGGTGCCCCGACTCGAGACACGGGCAACCTAGACAATGCATTGCAGTCTCCGCAGTCCGGATACACCACCTGCAACACACAGAGGCTGTAGCTGCCCTAGCGGCCCATGCCGCGTCCATCTGGGGCTGATGGACCCACACATTCACTCTTTTGCCTCACTGGGGCGGGCTCGGAGGTGCTTGCGCACGCGCTGGCTTCTCTGTTGCAACGGCATGTGACGTGTGTGGGGATGTAGGCAATGGGTGGGATGGTGCGAGCCACCTTCCGTGACGTCACTCCTGCTCGTGATGTGTGCGTCCCCCAATACTTCCATATGACTTGAGCCATGCTACACATTGAGGATGTTTTGCCTGCGTGATGTGTCCCGGAGAAGTGCGCCGAGTCCTCTCCCCCACCATGCTCCACTGCCATCCCGTGCCCTGGATTGCCTGTGCAGGTTGACAATGTTGGGGATACACCTGGTCGGCAGGGGCTGTGTGTGCCTTGTCAAGGGCCTGGCGGGCGCACAACAGGATCCAGCTTGTCCACAGAGGGTGGGCTGACGTGTACGCCTGATACCTTATTGTTCGTGTGCCCGGCTGCTGTGCACACATGTGTTCACATCCCCCCCGATGGGTGGCAATTAACATTGCCCAGGGAAGCGGTAATGTGCAGTTCCGGACCCCTCCCGACACAGCGTGTTTCAACTTTGCATGTGCGCATCTACCCGTCACACCCACCCACCTGAGCGAAGCGTCACTCCCGCTTCACACGACACATGTGTGTCTTCCACAGTTGTGCTACTCATTTGCGTTGACATCGAATGACAGTGGACTACATAGTCATGTCACGACTGCCGTGTACATCACACACTCTCATCATCTCACATTCGTACTTGTGAAAGGAATCAGCAGAGACAGTTTCTTTCTTCAAACCATGTATTGTGACTTATGTCCTCTGTGATGCAGTATAGTGGACACTACTGGCAGCGGTATGCATGTGGAGGATATACTGAGCATGATTACACATAGCTAAGGGTGTAGGGGTACATGTGATTAGCTGTTGCATGTGGGATGTGGGCTTCAGAGTTACATCTGCTTGGCTGTTGCTGTGCTAATGTTCATTTGCAAGTAGCTGCGGTGCTGCGGACTTTGACACAGACGGTATACATTTAGCCTACCAGACCGCTTGGCATCATGGGCACAGTCCATCTCAGTTCCATGTGACAGGTGTGCTGCTGTTGTTACTCATGCACGCGTGCGTGTGAGTTGACATCAGGGCATGGGCTTACGTGCATACAACGGCGTCCCACTTGTTGTTGCCATATGGTGGATACTGGACATGTCACAGTCACTGGGGTCGTGTTGTTGTTGTATGCACTTGTCGTCCATGCAAAGGTCCTGTTACGGGATTTCCGGGGAGGGGGAAAAGGGGTGCAGCTCTTACATACTCCAGCCGGGCGATTCCTGTCCACTGTGCGGTGCATATGTCCATGGGCGCAGGATCCATGTCATGGCATAGTTGTACGTGCAGTTCTGTCCATGTGGGTGCGATACACATATCCCATGCCACTGCCTCCCCCGATACATGCAGAGTTCCTGGATGTGATGGGGAACGGAGTGCATGTCCCGGACACATCCGATGTCATGGCAGTGTCGTTGATGGTGTGGTATCAGTTGCAGGTCGTTTGGTATGGCTGTTGTGGTGGTTACTGGCCAGTCCGTGCGGAAGCTAAGCATGGGTACAGTGTCGGACATCAAGGTTCAATTGGGGTATTGCGTCGGGGTCCTACGAATTGACAGGTTGACAGGTATGCGATGGCTTCCTGCAGGGCTTCCATTTCATTGGTGGTATACATGTTTGCCAGCCAATGTAGCGGATGGTGGCTGTCACGGTGTTGTTCGTAAGTTGTCCCTTGTAGGAGCATGATGGGGCATGCTGGGTGACATTCGATGTAGCTGTGATCCATGATCCGTCGTGTGGAGGCACAGTGGTCCCATTGCAGTGTGGGTCCGATGTTCGCCACATACGCCATGCCCCCATAGGCTGAACAGACCCTGTCGTGTGCGTCCAGAGGGTGGAATAGTGGTAGCAGGTCCGCCCTTGGACATGCCGGGTTGGAGAGGCACAACTCCACAGGATGGTGGGAGGGACACCTCCGACAGTAGAAGACGGGTATGACGCAGCTGGACAATGCGATGCGGTAAGTCAGTCGGTAACTTACGTTCAGCAGGGATAGGGGTTCGCATCCCAGTAGCTGTATCAGGTTGTGTTTGTACAGCTTGACCTGTTTGGCGTAGTTGGGTAGGTGTGTTGTAGGTGCCATTTTGCTGCGGGGCGATGTGGTGGCGTGCTCCGGCTGTGTGTGCAGTCTGCAGTGTGTAAGCTCCGAGATTGCTGTGAGGTCTGTGATGGTCGTAGGGGGGCAGGACTTGTGTTCTGTTAGCTTGTGCGGAGGACACGGGCCCTCATCCCACGTGCTTCTCTGAATGTTCAAGGTCAGTGGTGTGTGACTCCTTCCAGATAACTTGCATGGGAACGGCATGGGGGAGTTTTATATTTTTTCTTTCCCGTTCGGTATGTTCTTAGGTGATATGCGCTATCTGCCCTGTGGTCGGTTTCCTCTGCATGCCTGTGTTGGTCTTTTTTGGGACAATGGCTGTATTCTCCGGCTTGTTTAGTCGGGATGTGGTTTCGGAGTTGGAATGGAAGGTCATTCAGTGCTGTCTGCTCTCCCGTGTGTGGGCGGCAGGCTGTGTTTCCGCTATGCGTTGGGCCTTGTGTGTGGGTGTCATTCTTGGGTCCACCTGTTGTCGGTCCCCGGGCTCTTTGGTGTTCTGTTTTGTATGTCTGGTTCATGGGTGCAGGGTGGTATGGGTGTTTCTGTGTGGTACTGGCGTACCTCTTCCCGACGGGGCCCATGTTCTACTGGGTGGTGTTGCCGCCGCTGTGTGCTTCGCCATGTTTGTCACACAGGGGTGTGTCCTGATGTTGAGTGACTTCACTGACATGTGGGCGTCAGTTGTGTGACGTTGGGTGTTGTCCGTGAATTGGGCGTTGGGGACATGACTGTGGCAGGCCTGTCACGTGTCATGTGCCTTCTGGGTGTGGCTGGTGTGTGTGGTGCTTGGTTGTGTCCCTGTGCTGTTTGTGTGCGATGCATACATGGCGTTATGGTTGGGCGCTGAGTTGTGCGCATGTGTGGCTGCGTCATCGCCGCTGTGCTGCGGTGCAGTGACGGGGTCGTTAGTTCCTGGTCCCAGGTGGTGTGCCCATGATAGTTGCGAGATGTTGCACTTTGCCCTGTGTTACATTTGTGGGTGCAGTGGTGGATGTGTCTTGTCCACGCAGGGGTGTTGGGGGTGCCATGTCCTCCTTTTCCGCACTTGCACTGTGTGCGCTGTTTGCGTGCCCTTGTTGTGTGTGTGCCTACCTGCGTCTCCGCGGTACGTTGCCTCCTTGGTGGTGCATCAGGTATAGCATGGGGAGGGCCTGCAGTGCTGGATTCATGCTCGGGGGGGTCGCCTCTTCGGTGTCTGTGCTCGGCGTTCGGGTTTCCGCCTCACTTTTACGTGTGGTGTCTCTTAGCCGTGGGAGCTGTTTGTTTGCGGCATCGTAATTTGTACGCCGGGCGGTACGTGATTTCGTCTGGCGGTGTGTCTCCATTAGCTGCGCCGCTACGTGAGCGGGCGCACTTTGATGGCGGACGGCGTCGCTGGCTTGCCGGCGGTGTTTGGCTGCCTTTTCACATCGTAATTTGGCGGGCGTGTGGGCTGCGGCATGCGGGCGGTAACTGGTGGTTTTTGCATCCGCCAGCACGGCGGTGGTGCTTCCGCCCGCCATCCTAATGCGCCCCTTAATTTTTATTTGTTATTGTTTTATGTGTATAGATGTATTTGTAATTTATAATATTTTTTAATAATTTATAATTTATTAAAATAATTATTAAAACTCATTATTAAGTAAGTATATATATTATATATTATATGTATATGTTTAATTAATTTTTTATTAAATTATATATATTACTTATTAATTTTAAACATTATAAAATATTTTTAACTATGTTTATTTTATTTATAAGTATTATTTAGTTTATTTTACATATTTTTTTAACAAAAAAAACCCGATATTTTTGATAACGATATTTTTGACATCGATATTTTTTTCGATATTTTTGTACTTACCATGTTGTAGATAGGATATCGATATTGTTGACATCGATATTCTTGCTCCGATATTTTTGTAGGTCGATTTTTTGACCTTCGATATTTTGTCAGTGATCCTACCATTACAACACATACCATTACAACGCATAATACCTTTAGGGCAACAGTAGGGTAAGTGTTGGATAATGTAGGGATAAAAATTACTATTCTCACTCCAGTGAGTGCAACAGTAGTGTAAGTTTTGGATAGTGTAGGGGTAAAAATTACTATTCCCACTCCAGTGAGTGCAACAGTAGGGAAAGTGTTGGATAGTGTAGGGGTCAAATTTACTATTCCCATGTACCCCAAAACCCATAGCCACCCTAATACTAAAATAAACTCCATTACTTACCTTGTAATGCGTTGTAAAGCCATGCATTGTAATGGCATGCGTTGTAGTGACATGCATTGTAATGGCATGCATTGTAATGGCATGCGATGTAAAGGCAGTTGCGTTGTAACAGTTGTGTTGTAAAGGTAGGTCGTTGTAATGACTGCGTTGTAATGGATGTTTCCCGGTGCCGCAGGTACACAACCTTGCTATGCCCAATTTGGCACTTTGTTGCCTTGCTAGTGAGGCATGCCTTCTGCAGGGCCTCCAGATCACTCCTGAGGTGGACCGGATGACCCTCCCAGGTCCAGCTAAAGACAGCAATATCATCTAGTGATGCTGTGCTATAGGCTTCCACACCTGTTAGGACTTTGTTCACCAACCTCTGAAATATGGCAGGTGCATTTTTCAAGCCAAAAGGCATCACAATAAATTGATAATGCTCACTAGGGGTTGAAAATGCTGTTTTTGATTTGGCATCCTCAGAGAGTCTGATTTGCAGTAACCTGCAGTCAGGTCAAATGTACTGAGACACTTGGCAGAGGCCAGAGTAGCAATCAGCTCATCTGCCCTGGAACTGCAATGGGCATCAGTCCTAGTGGCTGCATTGAGACCTCTATAGTCTACACAAAACCTCATTTCTCTCTTACCCTCTTGGGTGTGAGGTTTTGGCACAGCGACTACAGGACTAGCCCAAGGGCTATCTGAAGGTTCAATGACCCCCAACTCCAGCATCTTTTGGACCTCTGTCCTTATGCAGTCTTTGACATGGTCAGGCTGTCTGTAGGTTTTACTCTTGACAGGCAGACAGCCACCTGTGTCCACTTCATGGTTATGCCAGGTGGTTTGACTGGGAGTCAGAAAAAACAAGTGGGGAAACTGATTGAGGACTTGCCTACAATCAGCTTGTTGCTGGTCAGTGACTCTGCCTGACAAGGCTTCTCCATCAACTGAAACATCAACAGTGCCTAGAGAGGAGGTCAGGTAGATGGCCACTCTCTTCCTCCTGTCCCTCATCAGGTGCCATGAGCAAGCTGATGTCAGCCCTGTCAATAAAAGGCTTTAGGCGGTTCACGTGAAGAACTCTGTGAGAACCTCTGGGAGTACCTAGGTCAGCCAAGTAGGTGACCTCACCTTTTTTCTCAAGGATAGTGTAGGGGCCACTCCACTTGTCCTGGAGAGCTGCTGGGGCCACAGGCTGCAACACCCACACTTTCTGTCCTGGCTGGTAAACAGTCAACACAGCCTTTTGGTCATGCCAAACTGTCTAAGGGACTAACAATGTCTATCCCTACCCACTCAAAGAGAACCCCAACCACTGGAAGTGGAATTAAGGGGGCCTTTGTAGTGCCACCTGACTTACCACTGGCTTGGGAAGTGACACAGGAGCCCCTAAACACCTTGGTATCTTTAGACATGTGGGGCCAGTGAAAGTGAAGAACAAGCATGTCCCAAGTCTTTCTTTGCCCAATATATCCTGCAAGGGGAATGTCATGTGCAAGGGACAAAAGAAAACTTCTGAATTTCTGAGGAATTACCAACCTCCTGGTGGCACCAATCTTGGGGACTCTACACTCATAAAATAGGAGCCCATCCTCCCAATAGATCCTATGGGACCCACTGACATTCCCTGCCTCCTCAGCAGCAGCTTGCTGTCTGAGCTGTTCAAGAGAGGGGCATGATTTCTGCTCCAGACTCAAGTCTGCACTGCAAGGACCCCCTGTCCCCAAGAACTCTGCCGTGTCAGGCCCAAGTTCCTCTGGGACAGTTCCTTCACAGGGGCTGAGGTCATCTCCCTCAGGAGACTGATCCTCACTTGGAGTCTGAGAGGAGGATCATTCCTTACCTTTCATGCTTCTTCTCTTAGGAGCTAACTGCTCCATTCTTCCAGGATCCAGATCTTCCTCAGTGCCTTACTTAGAAAGTTCAGCCTGATCTGAAGTGGAGTTCAGGACACCTGCAGAGATTATGTGAATCTCTGCCAGTGTATTTGCTGTTACTAGGGCTCTAGTAACAGCAAATACACTGGCAGAGATTCACATAATCTCTCATGTGTCCTGAACTCCACTTCAGATCAGGCTGAACTTTCTAAGTCATTTGCCAACAGACAGGGAAACCACATTTCTCTTAAGCCCAGTTACCCCTCCCCGGCTGAGATGTATAACTGCCAAGGAATGATCAGCCCTGACATTGCTTGCATTGGTCATTTGGTAAATTTGACCAAGTATGATCTGTTCAAGAGACACAAGTTTTTCTGTCACTATAGTGACACTGGCCCCTGTCTCCCTGTATGCCACAGCTTCTTGACCATTAATCAGAGGCTGCTGCCTGTACTTGCCCAAGTTATTGGGACTTTCAAGTAAAGTGACAAGTTCCAGGCCACTGTCACAGACAACGACAGACTGAGTGGGTGTTCTGACTAGGCCAGAACCCACTCTAAAACCCAAAGTTAACCCTATTAATCCCTTGGGGTCACTACTACTACCTGTACTGGTGCTAGTGGTGCTAGTTTTCTTAGGGGAAGTGGTAGTAGTTTCTTTGGTGTTAGCATCTGACAGAGACATTTAGTCACAGATTCCTTACTTAGAATCCCCCCAGTGCCAGACTTGATCCGGAAACTTTTTTTCCCGGGGTACGTCCACGCGCCGGCAGAGGGCATCGAGCGACTCCGCAGCGACGTTGTCCCTGGATGTGACGTCAGAGGAGTCCATAAAGCCCCTTTGCCAACATGCTGACATCAGTTCCTTCTTTTCCGCGCTTACAACACAGATCTGGAGCGGAATTCGGGCCGTTATTGGGCCCTTCCTCTTTCTTCATTATCAAACAGTGTGCCAAAACAATGTCTTTTTGGTTTAAACCCTGCCGTTCTTGTGAGAGGCAGATGTTGATCACTGATCCACATACTGTCTGCCTGTGGTGTCTGGGTGAACACCACGACTCCACCGACTGCGGCTCCTGTCAGTGTCTCCGGCCGAAGTCATTGATGAGTCACGACGTTGTTCGTCTACCCCGGTTCCAGAAAACAGGTCGAGGAGTCACTCAGATGAGAAGAGATTGCCCTTCCACAAGGCGCCAAAGACCCAGTGTTCCAAACGTAGGTTGGACGTCGTCCTGCACCATTTGGTTGCGGAGGACTCTCAAATGACCCTGTGCCTCCCTGAGTACCCTGGAGCCGGGGCAAGCTTGGAGCAGATGAAAGAATATTTTCTTTCTCTTCAGTGGGTCTTCGACCCCTTAACTCCCTCTGGTGTGGTTTCCAACCCCAAAGAGATAGGGGATACCCCGGCTGTCTCTCTGCCGAAAGCTTCGACCTCAGCCACAGCGAGGCCCCCTGAATCCAGTAGCAGATTTGACACGGCGCCGGTGCACAGCCCTCCGGGGTTCACACCTTTGGCGTCGGTGCCTTTTCCGCCTGCAACGTCGGTGGCGCCGCTTAATGCGGACCCCGTTGCCATTTCCGAAGTTGAGGTGACGCCGCAATAGCGCTGGATGGCATAGAGTATGGTGTCGGCAGAGCCGCTCATTGCAGATCTGTCTACTTTAGATTTTATTCAACCTCTACCAGGGTTCCCTCTGGAAAATCCTCATTTTGCAGGCGAGTAGGAGGATGTTGGGCAAACTCTACTTGCTGCTCTTGCCCCACCACCCTTGGAAGAAAACTGACTGACTGATCTGTAAGGTGCTAGCGGCCTGCAATCTTCCCCAGCCTCAGACTTGCTCTCTCCTCCAGGCATTGCTACAGAGGATTGTTTCTCCTTGTCAGAGGTTCTGAGAAAAGCAGATACAATTGTGCATTGCCAAAATCCTTCTGTGCAACTAACCACAGACCCCTTGATGCAGGTTCTCCGCCAAGGTGAGACAGGAGTTGTCCTGTTACTCCCCTACAACGAGTCCCTCTTCGACATACTGTTGGGGACTTGGGCACAACCCGTCAAGGGGCAGCCTGTTGACCGGGCAGTGGGCCACAGGCATCGCCCTGTCCCAGGAGACTCCCCCTGCTTCTTCAGCGATCACACCACTGGAGGATTGGTGATACAGGCTACTACCGTGTCAGCAGACCCTTCTGCCCCTTCCGGTGGTTCCCCCTGACAAGGACACCCGATGGTTGGATAACTGTGGTCGGGTCTCTTCACTTCTGTCAGTGCAGCCTTGCAATCTTTAAATACTGCCTGCGTTCTAGGCAGAATGTCTCATTCTCTATGGGACTCTGTCGCACAGCACTTGTCGTCAGTCTCGGAGGAAGCTAGACAGGACAGGAGCTCCTCCAAGTATTACAGGATGGCCGGGAAGCCACCAAATTTGTTATTAAGTGTAGTATAGACACCACTGATTCTGTCTGTAGAGGTATGGCTCAGGCAGCGGCAGTCGGGCTTCTCAGAGCCTGTCAAAGATGCTCTTCAAAATATGCCTTTTGATGGTATTCATCTCTATGGAGAGCAGGCTGATTCAGCCGTGCATCGGTTCAAAGCTAACTGACCTGATAAATGGACCTCATGGGTTAATAGTTATATTTTATATTCTTACTCAGACCAGTATGATGCAAATCTGAGTTCACACTGTTTTTGTTAGGTGTCACCAGCACCATTTTGAGGTAATGATTCTGTTATGTTACCCTCTCCATCCGACTTGCAAATTCCAAGTAGGTGGTGCACGATTAGTGCTGTATTTTTCTTTCTCTGATAGGTGCAGAATTGCCCTTGTTCTATGTGCAGAATTGTGTTCTAAGCTGTCTGCAGAGGGTTCGGCTGCTTTATTCGTAAGGGTTTTCTTACGTCTTGTTGAGTTGTACTATACCCTATGTGGGGTATCTCAAGTACGCTTTCGACCAGCTTTTCTGTTTATATCTGTATACTTTTTGTATATGTGTGTCTATTCCCTGCATCCCTCCATGGTAAGACGGGTTCTTTGCTTTACCTAGGTGGGGTGTCTGTTGTATACTGTGCTTCCTCAGATGTATATTACATGTAGGTTTGGATATTGTTTGTAATTATATCTTATGGATATCTGTCCTTTGCTTGACATTTACAAATATATCTTCATGTTTTTAGCCCTGTGGGCTTGCCTGACGTGAAGTTTCTAGGTTCCTTCGTCACATTCTTCCCATACTATAGTCATCGTACTACTGGTGGATACTGGCCTCTTTCTACCCATATGGCCTAATGAGGTCCCATGCCTGAATGCGTTCCGTGCATCTTTGTAGCCAGGCTACTATACATGTATAACATATATATATCTCCTCTGGTATGTATATCTATAGTGACCCATTCCTTAATGGATTGGTTCACATGCATCGGCTACTGTGTTGCAGTTCCTCTTGCACATTGAAACAGTCTACCCATCCATCGGTACTTCAGTGGGGCCGCCTGTAGGTTACATGTTTGCCTCTTGTAGATGGTACGTAACCTGCTGTCTATCAGGGCCATGGTGACCCTTACTGCTTCTGGGGGTTCCAATTTATAAATCGGAACACTCTTTCGTTGTGTTTTTGGTTCCATTATCCTGGTTGCTACATGCCTGGGCTGTAACCTTATATTGCCTTTGCATGAGCTTTCGCCCTCAGAGTGATTCAACACTATATGTTACTTTTTCTGCTCCCTTTCAGGAGCATTAGTTCCTCTATTGGGCGTTCTATATGGTTATGCTGGGTTCCTACCATTACCCCATCAGGTGACTGCTTTTTGCTTGCTGTCGCCTTCGAGTGGTGTAACACTCTGCTTTGCTATTCTTGCCTCCCTTGTTCGGGAGTGTTGATTCCTCTATTCAGAATTTTTCTGGCTATGATGGTTCTTAACCATTGTCTGTCAGCACTAGAGGTGCTAGCCTTCTGGTTCTGCCACTGGTTTCTTCTTCTTCTTCTTTTTCTTCTTCTTCTTCTTCTTTGTCTTCCTTATTCAGGTTCTTGTCCCTCTGGGGACAGTCCCTTTCTTGTCATGCCTCTATTGCAGATAATTGGGACTTGATTCTATCGTTATGGTCCCTATTTGCCTATATGTGGCATGGATAGGTATCTCTATTGGTTTCCTTGTATTTACATGCCTGCCACTTATTTCCTTAGGGATTCATTACTTCAAAATTAATCTCTTTTCCTTCTGCATCTAGAGACGTTTTTCTATGTCACCTGGTTGCTTCTATTTGCAACATTTGTGATCAAGTTCGCTTGCACTTGAGGTCCGGCACTGCATTGTGCTATGGGAGTTTCCTTCATTATCACCCCTTTTCCTTATTATGTTACCTCCCTTTATGGTGGTTTCCATGCACCTTTCTCTCTCCTTCGTGGCGGGCATATGGTTGTTTTCTATGCACTGTACTACTCCATTCGCTATGTTGGCATATTGGTGCGTCGTGCCCTTATTCCTGTCATTCTTCCATATTATTTGTTTATTTTCCCTTGGGGTATGGTAGCATTCTCTTGTGCTCTTCCCTTTTTTCCAAGGGGATATACACATGTAGCTAGATACCCTTTGTGTAACTTAATAAGATCCTATGTCTGTATACTTCCAGATATATTTATATTTTAAGGGATTGTCTATAGCTCTTTATTATATTTATGGCCGCTTCTTGCGGATAGTTATTGCGATTGTTTCTCTTCGCTATCATGATTACTCAGCGATAATAGGATATTGTTCAGTGGCTTTTCAGAGGTTCTGTGTGACACATGTCCTATTCAGTGTCCTAGATTTGTCCTATGATCGCCATGGCCTTATTAGTTCCATTACTGACATTTCTTCTTGCCATGGACAATTTCCCTTTACACTGTGGGTGTTATCTTGTCTACCCGGTAGTCATTTCAGTTGTGGTCACCTGATATACCTGGGTCAGATGCTGTTGAGGTTGAAACGTCTTGTTTTTCCGTGTTGTATTTCTGTTGACTTGCTGTGACAGCTCAACCAGTATTCTGTTCCCATGGTTTTCGATGTGCAATTCTTCGACATCTGGTCCCTTATCTGGGCTTGTGGTGTTTAAGTTACTATGGGGGTCATTATGATGGCGGGCGGATCGCCTCCGCCTGGCCGGTGGTGGCGACCGCCCGGCCGGCGGTGGACATCCGCCCGCGATCGCAGCCCAGAAAACTGCCGGTCAGATTAGGATGGCGGTGGTGACCGCGGCTGTGGGAAATTCCGACCGCCACTTTTCCGCCGGTTGCCATCCGCACGCCTGCCTGGCGGACAGAGCTGGACCGGGATAATGGTGGCGTTGCCGAGCAGGCTCCGCCGACACGATCATGATGCCGGCGGTAGCCAGCCTTTCTGCAGCGGTCAAACCGCCATGGCAAGGCTGGCGGAGAGTGTCTTCCGGGGGCCCGTTGTGGGCCCCCAATGTGTTGGGGGGGTGTGGGTGCACTGGGGGGGTACCCATGGTCCCCCCCTACATTTTCCTGTACCAGGTGGCAGGCACTGTGCAGTGCCTGCCATGCAGTGCAGGGAAATGCAGGACATGCTCCTTTCGTCATCGCGGCGGTGCTGCGGGCAGCAGTAACCGCCGCAATGTTAATGCCTGCGATCGTACCTCTGCGGTCGGATTTCGACCGCGGGCCATCGTAATTCGACCGGCGGCTATCTCGCGCTCCATGCGGGCGGCCTTTTCCCGCTACCATGGCTGTCGGGGAGGTTTTCCGACCGCCATCCTAATCAGCCCCTATGTGTTGGACTTATGACTGAGTGTGATATTCTCCTTAGTCGTACTTTTCCCCCCGGTCTTTTGTTTTCTCCCACACTGCAAACTATGTTTTCTTTCTTCTTCATTTATATTGAGTCTGTGTTTGGGATGTCCTACCTGTAAGCATTCTTGTTGTGTTGTAGGCTCATGAGATATCCTTCCTGGGGATATCCTGGTTGTGGTGCAGGTTCGTTCCTGATTCATTTCTGCATACTCCTCCGTTCAGTCGGTGGTACCTTGGTGGTTATGTCTATTTTTTAGAAGGTCAGAAGGACATTGTTGTTCCTGCTTTCTGCCATGAGTCATCTTGGACCTCTTGCATCCTTACTGTTTTCTTCTTCCTTTGCCTTCAACAGATATATGACACATGGTGTCTATTGTCTTGGCACAGTGTTCCAATAGGCAGTTTCAGTGTGTGGCTCCACGTTTTGAGCACGGACTATAGTTACAAAGAAACTGACGTCATTGCGTCAGTGGAGGGGTTATATCCGGGGACGACGTTGCTGCGGAGTCGCTTGACGCCCTCTGCCGGTGCACAGATGTACTGTGGGGAAAAACGTTTCTGGATCCAGTCTTTCGGCTAGGGAGGGTTCTAAGTAATTAATCTGCGGCTAGATTCTGTCTCTACCAGGTACATCGTTACCAAAGGTAAGTAACTCGTTCTTTAGAGCATTTGGCATCACTCGCTCTATGGCCTTTCTCCTTACACAGGTAACACCAAGGTTTCTTGCCAGAGTAAGAGTAGGTTTGTGACCCACCCCCAGAGGAAGACTTTTGGAGATCTTGGGGCCGATTCACAGAACTAATCTGAGATAAGATCCTAAACTTACTACTTTTGGTATTCACAGAAGGCATTTAGTAGTAGTAAAGTTAGGACTCCTAACTTTACTACTACTAAACTGAGACAAAATCCTAACTTTATGGCTTTCGGTATTCACAAAAGGCATTTAGTAGTAGTAAAGTTAGGAGTCCTAACTTTACTACTACTAAATGCCTTCTGTGAATACCAAAAGAAGTAAGTTTAGGATTTTATCTCAGTTTAGTAGTAAAGTTAGGAGTCCTAACTTTACTACTACTAAATGCCTTCTGTGAATACCAAAAGTAGTAAGTTTAGGATTTTATCTCAGATTAGTTCTGTGAATCGGCCCCCTTGTGAAGACTCCTCTTTGTCTTTACCTTTTTCCCCACCCTTCTCATGGGCCGTAGAAGAATCTTGCTTCCTCTGGTCACCACCATGGTTTTTCTGCTTTACCCTGGTATGGACCCATTTGTCTGCCTTCTTTCCCAATTCTTGTGGAGAGGTCAGATCAGAGTTCACCAGGTATAGGTGCAGTTGCTGATTTTGACAATTATTAAGGATGGGCCCCCTCATCAATACGTTGTACAGTCCCTCATAGTCATGTACATTACTTCCATGAAGCCAGCCTTCCAGAGCCTTAATAGCACTGTCTACAAAAGCAACCCAGTCTTGGGTATCTGCCTTTTGTGTGTCCCTAAACTTAACTCTGTACTGATCAGTGGTTACACCAAACCCATCTATCAGGGCACTTCTCAAGGCTGAGTAGTTGTCAGCATCTTCCTCCCTGACAGTGAGAAGTTTGTCTCTACCTTTGTTAGCAAAGGAGAGCCACATGATAGCTGCCCACTGCCTTGAGGAACTTTAAAGGCCCTCTCCAAGGCAGTGATCCATTTATGGATATCATCCCACTCCTGGTAAGGACGGACTATCCTGCTCAGTTTCCTAGTATCAAAGGAAGTCTCCCTGACCCTCGGTTGGCTAGTTCTGCCACCATGGGACCCTAGTCCCAAATTCTTCCTAACCTTCTGCACTTCCAGGGCCTCCTTGTCAATGGCCAACTGCTCCTTCTTGAGCCTGAGCTTGGCTCTCTCAAGCTTGAGCAGGTGGTATTCCATTTCTAAGGAGTCCTCCCTCTGGTTAGAGATGGAGGTCCCTATGTAAGGGCTAGAGGCATTGGAATTGACAGAGGAGGACATAGACCTCCCCAGGACTCTTTTCGCCCTCCCAGGAGGAATAAAGGCTGACCTACCACTAAGGACTCCCTCCATACCACCTGTACTATTCCCTGGGGGATCAGAGTTCACCAGTGTGGATTCATCAGACTCCAAACTACTAAAGATTGGAGAAAGGGTTGTGCTAGACTCTTTAATGCCAATCCAAAATGTTCAGTAGATCTTACTACTTACAAAAAGTATTTTATATGTGCCTAAGCTAGTGATGGTTTTTCATCTAACCACACCTAGATTAGCTGGTAAAACTGTGCAGGCTTAAATCCCAACCGATGCACACCAATGTAGGAGGCTAGCTTAGAATATGGTGCACACTTATTTAAGTGAAGCACCTTGCACTAATCCAGGCACCGTATGATGATTTTAGTGGTCTTTGAAAGGCTCTCAAAGTGGTAGCTGTGGAGAGCAGCCTTCAGGCTTATCTTGAAGGAGTGTTAAGCAGCTTATTTTACCAGTTTAATCATATAGTGTAGGTTAAATGAAAAATAACCACACAGTGTATATATAAAAATATGTCTGTTTATTACACAACACTCACTAACACATCGGTATATCTCCTACCCGGAGATATCAACACAAATACACAATACATCAATTGCAAATATGTAAACAAACACAAAATACAGTGGCCTCCAGGAGGATACCAAGCCATATACTAAAGAAGTGGAGTGCAAACTGCAACCGATGTTGAGACTTGACCAAGAGACTCAGAGGAGCTAGGGAAACAAGGAACCACCCAAGGTAAGTACCCAGGAACCCTACGGAGGCTGTGTGCAGAGGGGAAACACAGCCTCATGTGTACAATAGAAGTCAACAGGGAAGTCGCGGTTGCAGTTTTTAAGAAGAAAGACCCTTCCCAATGGACCCAGTAGAAAACCCATGGAAGACAGAAGGTTGGAGAGTCACCCCACCCGTGGATACACCAGGAACCAGGATACCTACACCAGGGAAGCGGGTGCATAGGTGCAAAGTGAAGTCGGGAACCGCTTTAGACCACAATGGAGGACTTTAGGATAGATGCCGCTGGAGAAAACTGTGCACAAGTCTGGTGGAATCCAAGGGGGGAGTCCAGGAGCTGTGCATGAGCTTTCCTGTGTCAGAAGTCGAGAACCAGGAGGTCGCTGTCTAGTGGGAGCACCAACAAGCCTTGGCAGCTGCAACTGGCATGGAGAATGAAAGAGCAACGTTGGGACCAGCAAAGTCAAAGGGACTCACAACAAACAGGTGACTCAGAGCAGGCCCGAGCAAGCAGGGGAGCCCACTGGAGCAGAAGTAGACCCTAAAGAGGACTCACAGGCCAAAGGAACAGTAGTCACAAGAGGACCTCGAGCAGCTCACCAAGCAGGAAGGCCCACGGTGCAGAGGATGCGGTGAGGATGCTGTACTTGTCATGAAAAGATGCTCGAGGCTGGAGATTCTTGTAGCCCAAAGATTTCTGGAGTGTAGCGCTAACAAGCCTTGGCATTGGCAAGTCGACATGGTGCACAGGGGTTTGGTCCCAGTGGTTCTGATGAGGGATACTGGCCTCAAAAATTCAGAGAGGACAGGTCAAACCTCGAGGGAGTTGCAGAACCACTACCTGTGTTGTTGAGCCTTTTGAAGTCTGTGGTACAGGAGCAGCAGACAGGTCGTCTTTGTTGGAGTGCCTGCAGATGCAGAGAGTGACTCCTTCACTCCAAGGGAGATTACTTTGGGTATTCTTGATGCCCACAGGTCTGTTGAAGATCCTGGAAGAAGCACAGACATAGACAAAGAAGAATACTTGCAGAACAGCGAGACCAGGAGCAGCAGGAGTCTTCCTTGATGCCGTCTCACTTCCAGGCAAAGTCCAATGAAGTCCAAGTGTCCAGACGGTTGAACAGTGATGTGGTTTCAACCTTGAGTCTTGTCCCATGATGAATTTGAGGACCCACCCGTAGGCAAGTCCTTAAGTACCCTAAGGGAAGGGTTTGAACAACTCAAGGGTCTCTCCCAGAGGAGGGGCTGCACAGAGGGGAGGATACTCCCATGTCCGTTGTCCAGTTTTGCACCGGAGTGAGAGCTAAGGGCTCCTCACAACTGGCTCAAACTTGAGTATGTTAGGAGGGCACCAAATGTGCCTTCTAAGCAGTCTGGTGGAACTGGCAAGCACCCTAACCCCAGCCCAATACACTGAGTCCTGTCTGGGAGGTGGTCACACTGAGTCCTGTCTGGGAGGTGGTCACACCTCCCTGCGACAGGAAACCTATTATTCTGCCTTCCCCTGCTTGAGCTTGGCTTAGCAGCATGGGGGCACAATTGTGTGTGTGGTCGACAGCAACACTAGCGTGCTTTCAGACCCTGAAAGGCTGTTACCGAGAGTATAGTGGGGTACCTTAAGAGAGCCCCCAGTACATCGGATCATACTTCCAACACTGAAATCAGTGTTGGGGCATGATTTCAACATGTTTGATACCAAACATGATCAGGTTTGGTGTGACCACCATATAGTTAGACATTTAACAATAACTGATGTCCACTATATGTATCAAAATGGCTGACCGCACTTACAAAGCCTGGCGAATCGACTACGGAGTTTGTTGTGGTGTCCTGCTCAATCAGGGGCACCCTCACACCTATAACCAAGCACCCTGCTCTCAGGACTGAAGAGCCTGCCATAGGGGTGACTTATAGGTTTTAATTGTAGTGACCTCAGAAAATAAAATGGCAATTACGATGGATAACCCATTGGCATTTCTCCAATACGGAACCCAATCCTCCTTCATACCTCATGCACTGGGCCAACTGTCTATGACACATTTCATCACACCCTGGAACACTTTATCTTTAGAGGTGGCAGCCTGCCATTCTTCTTCAGTTAACACCACTGAAGTGACCACACTCATTGCGCACACAAATTCCACATCTTCACCTTTATCTACGTTCTCAATCTCTACTACCGGTAACCTTGGAAGACAGTCTGCTGCGAAATTCTGTACCCCTGGCACATATTGCAATGTTTACTAGTATTCTTGCATTTGGTACTGCCATTTAGCAATATGTGGGGTTGCTCTCCCACCTTTGACAGTAGAAAATATATTTATCAGCAGCTTTTGGTCTGTGCGCCGCATGAATTGTCTTTCCCAAACAAAATTTCTAAAATACTGCACATCCCACCATAAACCAAGGGCCTCCTTCTCGATGGTGGAATAAGTGGGCTCTGCTCCACAAAATGCTCTTGATACAAATGCCATAATTTCCTCTTTGCCACTTTCTCTCTTCTGCATTAGGACCGCACCCAAACCATGGTTGCTAGCATCAGTAGTGATAATGCACTAATCATGAGTGTTAAATGGTTTAAGGGGTTTGGCAGACACAATGTCTTTCTTTATCTTCTCAAACGCCATCCCATGCGCATTGTTCCATACATACTTTGCATTTTTTTAACAGCTAACGTAAACCTGCCGTTTTGGATGCAAAATTCCTCACAAATTTTGCATAATACTCAATCAACTCTCAAAAGGGCCTGAGATGATCCTTACTGCTAGGTGCGGGTGCTTGCTCATTTGTTTTTAGAATCTTCATCTTAGGTTCAACACCCTTGTTAGACACATGGTGCCCTAAATAATCCACTCCATCACAGGAAAACCTGCATTTTTCTTTCTTTAAGGCCAAACCTAAACATTTTAAAATTTCCAAAACCCTCTCTCACCTTGCGTCATGCTCACTCCCAGCCGGTCCTTACCTCACTATAGTTTCACTCTGAGCCGGGTGGTTGCCATCATCTTTCATACCGGTGAGCCACCTCGAGGGGTATTCTCCAACCGTTAACCACACACCCCTAGAATCTCCTGCAGTTGCAATTCGTCAACCGCACACAGATGCGAGTCCGGCTTCGCTCCCTCAGGGAGTCTATGTGCGGTTGACGAATTGCAACTGCAGGAGATTCTAGGGGTGTGTGGTTAACAGTTGGAGAATACCCCTCGAGGTGGTTTACCAGTATGAAAGATGATGGCAACCACCCGGCTCAGAGTGAAACTATAGTGAGGTGAAGACCGGCCCGAGCCCTGATGAAATTGCCGCAAGGTATTTGTCAATGAACATGTTGGCCTTTCCATAACCGAAGTGGTCCGCAACAATTTGTTTCCTTTTTAATCTGAATGGGCTCACGGCATCCAATAAAGTAGGCTTATTTGCCAGTGAGTCCCAACTCATTTTAGCTTGGAGAAGCGAGTTTACCCTTTTTTCACTACGGGGTCCTAGAGGGACAGCACAAAACAAGCACTGATTGTGCATCTCTTCACATTTCACTTCTTATCTTTTCTTTTCCTCACTCTCTAAACTCATATCTGACGCGTATTTTATTTTCCACGGTCAAGAAAGTCACCGATGATGATAAAAATGTGAGCAAACAGGTGAGTAACTACCAGCAGCTCTCTTGGTGATGCTCACGTGAGGTACTTTCTGACCTTTCACACATTTTTCTTTTTTCTTGCACACACCAATTAGTGGGGGTACTAAGGTGGTGGATTGACAAACACCGAAATTTGGACACTGATGTCCGGCTGTTATTGGCACTCTTTAGATGCCAGCCTTTGGGGCAGAGATATTACTACCTTGCCTATAGGATCCTCATAAATCAGGTGTCCGAGCACAATCAGGACTTTATTGATATAGTGATATTATGAGTGGAGGGCGACCTGATTGATTATTCCGTTATGCTCCTTATTGTTGGTGCTGTCTTTTTGGGTACCTTCTCAGCCAGTAGCGGCCCGTGGTGGGCGTCCTGCCGGGCGGTGACGCGGGGCGGGGGAGGGGCAGGGTGGGGGTAGTAAACTACGGAATACGGCGCACAGAGGTAAGTACACAAACAAAGAAATAAAACAAATTTCGTTGCGCGTGCTGCATCGCAAAATGCACTAGCACCTTTACATTTTCATTGCCAGCTCTTATGTGCAGTTTGGTCTAGTGGCTGAAGCGTGTTTTTGATTGTGGGGGACACATTCCCCTCAAGGGTCACCAAGCTCAGTGATAGGGTTTGGATTTTTTTACATTTTTTATTTTTTTATTTTCAAACTGAACAATCAGCACAAGACTGTTCTTACATGGTACATCGTTTGGATTTTCACTTACAAAGTGATACAACAAAGTTGTTGGGAACAGTGGTTACCAGTAAAATTTGAAAGTGGTGTGGCATACATTTTTGTCCAAATTGGACTCCGTAATCATTAACATTTTTGAAGATTGGTTGGAAAGGTTTATCTGCCATGCAAATATTTTGAAAACTAGGCCGATTAGCACATTTTAGAGCAATATTTTAACCTAAATTGGCTACTAAAAAAGAACATAAATTCAGAAGGAGCACTCATGAAATATTCCACTACTTTCAGGGAGATTTCCACAAATCTGGCCTTGCTTAGTGGCGCTTGTGGCAAAACTTGCACAATTAACCTTTTACAAAATAGTGGGAAATTAAGCATTAGAAGCACAATTTCCCTCAAAAATCCCAAAAAGCAATAACTGTTTCAGGCATTTTATATGAATATATATATTTTTAAGTGTATATAGCATATATCTGATAGAGACTTCTAGCCACAGATTCCTTACCTTAGAATTATCATCAGGCATCTAGATCCAGAAATTGTTTTGTGAGCAGAACACCTGTGTGCTGGTAGGTGGCACCGTTCTGCTCTGCATGGCATCATCCGCACTGGAAGTGAAGTGTGTGATGCCAACCCCAGTGCGCTGACATCAATTCTTTTCCTTCCACGTCAGCATAGATCCGGAGAGAGCTACCCCCAGTTATATTTTTTGTCAAAATCTTTTTATTGGTTTTAACAAGTTATAACAACAGTTGAGGCTCGACCCAGCTCAAATATGTGCCAATATCATCAGGTATCTATAGACAATACACAGTTTCCCCACAAGTTCTTGGCATAGGTATTAGCGTTTCCAGGCGCAAACATCCCACTGTCACCATATATATATTATACCTACTACATATTCCTTGATGTGCCCAGGCACTACGAGCGAGCGCCAACTACAAAAACAAGGTTTAAAACGAATTAAACAAACAATCCCGTGGATTTCTGGAGTACATGACATGAGGTGAATGAGGAGTGAGAAGAGCGAACATATACCATCGCTAGCAGACAGCAGGGCTTGACCCCTCCAGTCCATGGAGAGTGGGGGGGAGCACACGTGTTGGGGCCCGAGAGCCCCAAACCCCAAGACTCCCCATGACGCCACTTCTGAGGTCAGAAGGTTATATTTGAAAGAGGTGGAGGGCCCTTAGACGAGGGCCACAAGCAAAAAGTGGCAAGCCTTCTGACAGATAACCCACTAGGGGACTCCATATATAATCAAAGCCTTTGCGGGAGTCCGCTATGATATCCGACATGCGTTCTAGGGCCAGGGCACGCCACAATCGTGCATGCCATTGAGTAAGAGAGAGGGCCTCAGGTTTGTTCCATGCCGCTGTCACTGCCATCTTTGCCGCCCCTAGGCATAACCACATGATGGAACGGTCCCCCTGGGTTTGATGTTTCAAACAGGGGTCCAACACACCCAAAAGAACATGTTCTAAGGAGTCTGGAATGGGGTAGCCCAAAATCTGCTTGATCTGAGATAGAATTTCCTCCAGAAGGGTTGGACCGATGGGCTGTTCCACCATATGTGGCGGAAATCGCCCATGAGCCCACACCCCCGCCAACATCTGTCTGAGGAGTTTGGAAACAAAGTGTGCAGCTTTTGTGGGTAAAGATACCAGTCAAACATGAGTTTATAATGGGCTTCCCTTAGAAACATGGACCGGTTGTATTTTACAATATCTTTATAGAGTGAGCTCCATTGTTTCTCTGAGATGGGGGAAGGCCCCCCAGTCATTTTTGACTGACCTTTTTCAACTTTTTGTCGAAGGCTTTTTGAGAATGTTTTCCTGGTGTGGCAGCATGTCACCAGGAAGGCCGCCTTAAAGCCCTGCGGCACCTGTCACCGACAGATATCAGTGATGGACCCGCATCTTGTTTGCCTCCAGTTCCTCTAGCGCAATCATGACGTGAAGACCTGTGTCGATTGCCATGCCATGCACCCCATGGCCATGAGGGAGTGGTCCCTCAAGCTCCTTGCTACTCGACGTGCGAATGATCGCGGAGCCGAAGATCCTCATGGCACTCGAAGTTGTCCTCTGTAAGTTCCACAGGAGAAAGAAAAGTAAGAAGTCGAAGAGGTCTTCGACTTCACCCCATCCGTTGAAGTCATCCGATGGGACATGGACGCGTCATCATTTGAGGCCTGGCTCCACAGTTGAGGCTGTGCCAAGGCTGACTCAATGCCTCTCTGAGTTTCCGGGAGACAAAGCGACCCCTGCCCAACTTTGAGAGTACTATGAGGCCATGCACCTCGTATTTGGTGGTCCTTTCTCTCTGGCATGCCTTTGAGACCTGCGGGTTCAGGAGGGGACCCCACTGGTTCTAAACTGCAGTTCCGTCCCCAGATCTAGTCTGGCCACTTGGATCCACAGATGGATCCGGACCGGCACCGGTCATACCACCTCAACCTTCCCAGGCACCAGTCCCGATTCCAAGGGTCCCGGTGCTGGCTGCGCCCTCTGACGGTGGTGTCCCCATTCTCGTCCCTGACTTTAACACGGAGCTGCAGTGGCATCATCCAACCCTGGATCTGGTGCCAACTGGAGCCATGCCTTCCAGGCTGAAGCCCGAGCCCTATTCCTATGGGCTTGGACTCGGGGATGATTGGGAGGGATTGCTGGACCCTGAAGAATACCAGCCCCTAGACCCTAACATGTACTAGTGTTAGGAATTGGTGGACGCCAGCAGACTGGACACCTCCCCAGATACTGGCATGGTCTCTCCTCCTAACATGGCTACAGAGGAGGGAGCCTCTTTCGCTATGAGAAGGGGGGCCTAGGTCCTGGACCTTATCCTACCCTCAGCGGCAGTAAAGACTAACGTCTTGGCAGAGGTGTTTCAGCCGGGAGGGATCCCCTCAGAACCTCTTCTCCCATTTAATTAGGCTCTGACAGACGTCCTGCTTGGGACTTGGTCCAAACCCTGCACAGGGACTAATGTGAACAGGACGATTGCCCACATCCACTGCCCCACCCCAGGGGACCTCAATTTCCTCATGTAACACCTGACCCCAGAGAGCTTGGTGGTTCAAGCCTCCACCTCCCGTGTAAATCCTGGTGCATACCCACCCACTCCACCAGATAGTGAATACAATCACAGGAAAGAAAATGTTTTCTTCCAGCAGCCTGGCACTGCGGTCCGTGAACACTGCATGGCGTTTGGGCCATGACTCACATGCACTGTGGGATTTGTTGTGCAGGTACTGCCCATGGTCCCAGAGAAGGCCCAGGCCTTACTTTCCCAAGCTATTGTAACAGGAGAGATGCAGCCAAGTTCACAATCTGATGTGGTCTTGATACGACCGACCTACTGGGCAGAGCAGTTTCTGCGTCAGTGGCCTTACGGCGCTACGTCTTTCTGAAAACTACTGACTTTTCCAGGATGTCCAAGCGTCTCTTATGGGCATGCCCTTTGATGGCTTCCATCCCTTCGGAGACAAGGCAGACTCAGTGTTGGAGCACTTCAAAGATAGTAGAGCTTCTGCCAGGTCTTTGGGCCTTTCCATAGCCCCAGGACCATCTCTCCTTACTTCACCAGGAAGTGACAACTCTCTTGGCGAAAAAAGCCATAAAGAGGGTTTCGACCCCAGAAGTAGGTTGTGGTTGTTATTCCTGCTACTTTCTGGTGCCCAAGAAGGACTGAGTGCTTTGTCTTATCCTAGACCCACCCCCTCTCAATTTCTTCTTCAAAAAGGAGACGTTCAAAATGCTCCCGCTCGCTCAAGTCTGTCTACCCTGGAGCCGGACGTTTGGATGATAGCGTTGGACTTGCAGGACGTATACTTCCACGTTCCCATCCTTCCTGCCCACAGGCATTACCTACAGTGCACACTAGGCCACAAGCACTGTCACTTCACTGTGCTCCCTTTCGGCCTTACCAGCGCCCCTCGGATGTTCACCAAGGTGATAGCAGTGGTTGCAGCTCATCTGCCGAGATCAGGGGTGCCAGCCTTTACCTAGCTGGACGACTGACGGTTGAAGGTGGAATCGCCCCAGGCTGTCAGCCCCCACCTCCAGACTATGGCTGACCTCCTGTACTCACTTGTGTCCTCCATCAATGTGCAGAAGTTACACCTGACTCCCTCTCAGACACTACCTTTCATCTGAGCTCTTACGGACATGTTGCAGTTTTGGGCATATCCTCCTGAACCCCAAGTCCAGGACATTCAGGCTATGATACTTATATCCTAAAGAGACATCTAGCTGCAGATTCCTTACATTAGAATCCTCCCCTAGGTGCGAGACTGGATCAAGAAATAATTTCCACAGTACCTCCACGTGTCGGAATAGGACTCCAAATCTACGTCAGCACGTGATGTGGCCTCAACGGAGTCCATATGACTCCCTCGCTGACACGCTGGTGTCAGTTCCTTCTTTTCCATGGATCCGGAGCGGTTAGGGGGCCGTTTTTTGGCCCATCTCCACATTTTTTGTAAGAAACAGTGTGCTTTTTGCGATGCCGTCAGGGTTTAAACCCTGTGGATATTGTGACAGACAGATGTCAGTCACAGATCCTCATACCATTTGTTTGTGATGCCTGGGAGACCACCATGACTCAGAGGAGTGTTGTTCCTGTCAGTGCCTTCAGCCAAAGGCATTGAGAAAGCATCGAATGGAACTTCTGGCGGCTGGACTATCTGAGGCACCGCAGCGTCGTCAATCCACGTCGAAGTCCAGAGACCGATCGAGGAGCCCTTTGGGAGAGGGGATATATCCGTCGGCACCACATGAGGATCTGAAGCACCAACGGTCGAAACGTAAGTTCATTTCTGATGCTGTCTCCAAACCTTCGGTGTGGATTCAGAGTCTGCCCGCGCCTCCCTAAATATCCTGGAGCCGGGGCAACTCTAGCCAAATGCAGGAATATTGCGTTTCCCTGCATAAATCTTTGGGCCTCAATTTCCAACTGGCATGCTTTCTAGCCTCAAGAAGGTGGGAGGTAGGTGCCCCTACTGGATCCTCGCTGGCAGGCTTGCCCACGGTGCCAGTCGGGCCGTCTGAATTCGTTATCGGATTCGATGCAGCGCTTGTACACAGCCCTTGGGGTCTTCACTTTCTTTTTTTAAATATCTTTTTTATTGATGACAGCTTCACACTTTACAATCATATTATAGATATAAGCATCATTGAGTACATCTACATCGGAACACTCGGTCGCAAACCAAAGCTCATACATTTTCATTATTAATAACCTGCCTGGCCAACTTTACTCATGATGCAAATGGTCCTGCTTCTGCTCCATCCGCTGGGGCTCACAGATACCCCCCCTGTACTCATTCCACTTTCCCCATATCTGCAACCACTTCCTGGGACAGCCTCTAGACTCATGTATTGTTCGTTCCATTAACATGCACTAGTCCATGTCCCTCTTCCATGCCACAGTTGTCGGTGTTTCCTGAGCGCCCCACAATTTGGCAATGTTCCGCTTGGCGACTATTGTTCCCATTGTCACCCATGTTCTTTCTTTGCTATCTAGATCAGTAGGCCCCCAAATATTCAATAGGCACAACTTCATATTGAGTTCTATGTTGACTCCCATCACTTCCTCCATACACTTTGTCAGCTCGGACCAATATTTTTTAATATGCGCACATTCCCAGACAACATGGGTGAAGGTACCCTCCTGACCACACCGCCTCGTGCACCCAGAGTCACTCCTATAGCCCATCTTTACTAGCGCCGAGCCGGTAAGATAAGTTCTGTGGAGTATTTTTAATTGTACCAATCTCAATCTGGAGGAGATAGCAATTTCCTTGGGGGAGGCCAAAGCTTCCATCCATTCCTCATCCTCCATGTCCGCCACGTCGTGCTCCCAACAGACGCGGAGCTGAAGGAGGGGGTCAGGCATATTATTGATTAATTTCTTGTATGTCATCCAGAGGAACTTACTCGGCATGTACTCATCCAGGACTCTGTCCTCGAGTGGAGAGAACTCTGGAAGCGACTCTCCTTTAGTAATTACAGCTTGTAATGCATGTTTTACCTGTTCGTCCCTGAAGTGCTCTGTACCTGCCATGTCGTACTCAGTCTGTAGCTGTGCGAAGGGAACTACGTCGCCCACCCTCCATAGATCACTGACTTTGGATAGACCAATCATGTCCCACCAGTCAAAGCCCTTAGTGTTTCTTAAGTTGACGAGTATTTCCGTGTCCCAGAAAGGGGTGGCCTGTGTGACTCTACCCTCCCAACCCAAACTCTTGTTAGCTGTGTGCCATGTCTCGACAGCGTGTGCAGTGGGGCCTGTCAATTGCAGATTGTTGGGCCTGGAGTAGAGTACTCTTGCAAAATCTCCCCCCGGGAGCAGCCATCTGTCCATTTGGTATCACGGATCACCCTGGGGTCTATATGTGCATTGGTTAATGGCTGCTAGCTGCGCAGCCCAATAATATTTTTTGATATCCGGGAGTCCTATTCCCCCATCATACCATCCCCTCGTAACCTTCTGGGTTGATATTCGGGGTGGTATACCTTCCCACAAAAGTTCTCGTTGGGTGCTTTCTATGTCCTTAAAATATTCTGAACGTACTGGGCCCGGAGAGTTTTGAAGGACATATAAGAAGCGTGGTAAGGACATCATTTTAAAAAGCGCTGCGCGTCCCAGTAAAGACAGAGAGAGTGTCTTCCAGTGGTTGACGTTGCTTCTAAGTCGCTGTAACGGAGGTAAGAGGTTGCGCTCATAAAACATAGACGGGTCGGGTGGGGCGTCGCTGACATCATGGCCGGCTAGTCGCATATCTGCGCTGCTCCTGCCCTACCGATTGAAATCCTGCAGAATCCTGGCGGAATCGTGACCTTCCACGCACGGATCGACAGCGGAGGGCCCCCCTGACCTTGAGGGTCCGGCTCGGAAACCAGGGCAGCCGGCACCCAGCCGGAGAAATCACTTGCAAGCTGCCGGAGACCCGTCGGAATACTGCGCCTTAAGATGGCGGCCCCGGCAGGTCCTGAGGAGTAGGGATCGCCGTGAGCTGCCTCCGTATACTTTTGGGCTGGAGCCCTGCCATCGGAGCTCAGCCGGACCCCAAGCCACGGCGGTGACGTCCGGTGACCGCCAGAGAGGGTGCCGAGAAAGAGAGAGACGGCCGTGGATCGCCCGGCTGCTGCGACCCCAGAGGCCCGGGAGCGCGATTCACGCGAGCCCGGTGCGAGCGGCCTGCTGTGTTCGGCCTGCCCTGCCCCCCGCCTAGCGCGCCTGGGAGGATTGCGGAGGCCGCTGCGGGGCCCGTGCGGCGGGTGGGGCACCCAGATGGTGGGTTTGAGACTCCCGTTTGTGGGGGGAGGATACCCCGGCCCAAGACAGTGACGGGGGAAATCGCTCCGCGGATCGGCGGAGATCTAGGCCGGCCGCGAGCCAGGGATAGCGACAGGAGACAAACACGAGGGGCACTGCTCGGCATCTCAGCCAGAGGTGACACGCTGCTAACCCCGAACACAGACGGGGGTGGTCTGAGAGGTAAATACTCTGCTGGGACCTAAGATCAGTGGCTCCGGACTACGGGGTACAGCTGAGCGCCTGGACGACACTCTCGGCTCCGGGTTCCCCTTCGGGCCAGTTCCGGTACCCTCAATTGCCGGCAGAAGGACCATCAGGAAACGCCTTGGGGAGTTAAAACCCGGACATGGGGAAAGATAGACCCATGAGAGGCGCCCAATCCAATAAGATAATGCAGTACACGGTGCCGGGCCCCGCCGCTGCAGACCGCCTCCGAACTGACCCAGAGAAGGGATCTCACCAGGATTCAGCAGCCCGCGACAAATCCGACATTCTGGAAGCCATACGAGACTCTCGAGTGGCGCTGGAATCCAAGATGGATGGGATGGCCATGGACATCAACCATCTGCGCCTGGATCTCAGGAAGGTGGCAGACCGGGTTACCACAACTGAAGGAGACCTGCACACATTACAGACTGAGATCCGACAACTGCGGGAGACAGTATCGGCCCTGCAGGAACACACAGCCCGGCTGGAGGATAGGGCGGACGATGCAGAGGGGCGGTCAAGGAGGAACAACCTCCGCCTTTTGGGATTTCCGGAAAAGGCGGAGGGGCCGGCAGCAGACCTATTTCTGGAGGATTGGATTGGCTCAGCACTCCCCAACCTCAGGCTCTCCAAGATGTTCGCAGTGGAGAGAGCCCACCGATCCCTGGGTCCGCCGCCGAAACCGGGGGCCCCGCCCAGAGCCCTGATTGCTAGATTATTCAACTTTAGGGACCGGGACGCGATCCTG
The DNA here is from genome assembly GCA_963921515.1 of Calotriton arnoldi. NCBI lineage: Eukaryota > Metazoa > Chordata > Amphibia > Caudata > Salamandridae > Calotriton > Calotriton arnoldi. Next base: position 704,772 of record CAWUFW010008509.1, read on the forward strand.
CAATTCATCCGCACCAACGGTCCACCCAGGTTTGAGAACCACGATATCCATATTTACCCTGACTATACCAAAAAAGTACAGGATCTACGAAATGACTTTTTGGGTGTCAAACGCCGACTGCGGACCCTCAACGTTAAATACAGTTTAATGTTCCCGGCCAGACTCCGTGTACAATATGGCGACAAGATACACTTCTTTGGTAACCCGTCGGAGGTAACAGACTGGATGGATTCAATGGGACTGGGCGGCCGGGACCAAAACCAGGGCTGGCACAAACAGAGGAGGAGGAGTAGTCGGCAACGCAATCAACAGCGCCGCAAGGATGAGCAGAGACCCAGGGTAAGAGACTTGTCCGACGGAGGGCGTATCACGGTGGGTCCAGATGGCTCCCTACTCGCGGAAATAGAGGCGATCCCGACACAGAACCAGTTTTCACCATTATGTCTGGTGCAGGAAACGCAGTCGGAACTGGGGGCTCTTGAGAGGCAGACTCGGACTGGCGACCTTGGGTTCTGGGTCATTGAGACTGTAAGTACGGGATTGGCCCGACCGGCACTTGACTCGAATGGGGGATCATGCGGGGGGGACCCGGGCCTAGAGATACTACGGGGGGTGAACCGTTTCTGTGGGGGAGGGCACTATTCCGCCATCATACCCTTTCGACACGCCAGCTGTAGTGCACCGAGGCGGCCTGGCTAGACCACCAGTTGGGCGGGGCCGCGCGGTGCCAGTCAGTTTGGCTGATTATCAGAGCTCGGGAGGGTGTTCTGTCCTGTGGGAGCTATACACTTCATAGTCGTTACTTCAAGTTGGGGGGTAATCTAGGGGGCGGGTGGAGCATTGGGGTGGGGTCCTGAGTCCTCAGACCAGGGTTGGGTTGTGAGAATGAAGTACTACTACTGCCTGAGGGAGGGGGGAGTTGGGATTGGGGGTTTGCAATGTTGTTGTTATTTTTGGTTTACTGCCGGGTCTGGTCCATGCTGCGCCACTAGAGGTCAGGAGAGATTGCAACGTGTTGGGTCACACTATAACACTGTCGGAGGTCCCCCACACATGCGACGGGTGCTGCTGCACCACCAAAGGTTAAAGTATACCAGGTGATACACAGAAGTATAAATTTATAACGTGGAATGTCCGAGGGCTCAATAAGGTGGTCAAACGGATACGGGTGGCAACTTACCTCAGACGGTATGGGATAAGTATAGCTCTACTCCAGGAGACGCATCTATGGGGAGACTGTCTTAAATACGTTCAACGCAGATGGAGGGGCCAGGTCTATGCGACATCCTATTCCGGGTTTGCTAGAGGAGCACTTATTTGGGTGGCCCCAGGAGTTCCCTTTAAGGCCATAAACACTAGAAAGGATCCAGAGGGGAGATATGTGATGGTGGAGGGGACGCTAGATGGGCGCTGCATATGCATGGTGAACATATACGCCCCGAATAGTGATGATGGAGAGTTTCTGAGTCGAGTCCTGGGGCAGCTAGATCTGGACCCAGATACAGAATTGATAGTCGCCGGAGATTTTAATTGTGCCCTAGATGGGGAGTTAGATAGACACCCTCCAAAACTGGACGCCAAACCTAAAGTGAGAGAGGCTATGGGACGGATGATTCAAAACTATCACCTACTGGATATATGGAGACACCGCCACCCTGGCCGTCGAGTGTACTCGTGCCACACACCCGCTGCCAATACCTATAGTAGGCTAGACTATTTCTTTGTCCAAGGTACGGCGGCCCATCGGATAGGGGCGACGCAGTATCTGGCCCGCTATCTGTCCGATCACTCCCCCCTATTAATAACATACGCTTTAGGCCGGCCGAGATCTAAGGTACCGCTATGGAGGCTAAACACCGAAGCCTTTGCAGACCCAACCTATAGAGACGCAATAACGAACGGGCTGGATGTCTATTTTGCGGTCAACTGGGGCACGGCCAGAACTAGGGCGTTCGAATGGGACGCGATGAAGGTTGTGATTCGGGGGCTTTGTATGTCCACGGAGGTGGGGGTAAAAAAAACGCTGGAGCGAGATCTACACCACCAGGAGGAGCGCTTGGCAGCACTGGAAAGAGAGCTTCCCACAGATGGGGGAGGGCCGGCTACATGGGTGGAATTGAGACGTAAGATAGGGGACATCTGGGACTCGCTGGGCAAATTTAACAGAACTGCGAGCAGAAGCCGCTGGTATACTGAGGGGGACAAGGCCGGACATCTACTAGCGCGCCTGATTAGAATGGAGACTCAGCCTCACCCAATTTTGACTATTAAAACTGAACTGGGCCGTTTGGTGTATACACAACATGAGATCAATGAAGCGTTCGTAACCCACTTGCGTGGACTATACTCTGAGCCCCAGTCCCCCACCGCCCCTCAGGTTGTGGCGGCCTATTTAACCGAGGAGGACCTGCCCTGCATAGACCCTGAGAGTCAGGAGTCCTTGGGGGCCCCGTTCAGAGGGGAAGAGATACGGGCAGCAATCACCCATTTGAAGTCCGCCAAATCCCCCGGGTTGGATGGCCTAGCGGCTGAGCTTTACAAAGAGTATGGGGGGGTCCTGGTCCCTAAACTACTGGAAATCATGGCGGAAGCCAGCGAACGCGGCGTACTCCCAGGCTCCATGCGCGAAGCACTGATCGTGATGATTCCCAAACCGGGAAAGGACCCCCTGCTCCCCAGTTCTTATCGGCCAATTTCCATGCTGAACGTGGATCTTAAAATTATTAGCCAAGTGCTGGCAAGTAGGCTCCTCCCATATCTCCGGCACCTGGTACATGATGACCAGTCCGGTTTTATACCAGGCAGGAATACACTACGGAATATCCGCCGCCTCGCACATGTTATGCAATCATTGGGGGGAAGTGCCCAACAATGCACCTTAGCGTTCCTTGATATCGAACAAGCGTTCGACTTGATCCGATGGGAATACTTATGGCAGGTGCTTCTAAAAATGGGACTGGGGGAGGGTTTCATAAACTGGGTAAAACTGCTTTATGCTCGGCCGGTGGCGAGGGTTCGCACGGGACGGTACGTGTCGGACACGATATCCGTAGAGAGAGGGACGCGACAGGGATGCCCGCTCTCCCCCTTGCTGTTCGCCCTGGCAATGGAGCCATTGGCATGCCAGGGTGCTCCAGGGGCAGGGCATTAGGGTGGGTAGTATGGAACATATTGTATCCTTGTACGCCGACGATCCCTTGATATACCTGCAGCGGCCGACCCAGTCATTGCCGCTACTATTAGCTGCGCTGACGCAATTTGCAGAAGCATCCGGGCTCTACATCAATAAAGCGAAGTCACAACTATATGCGATTGGGTCGGTGACCGGTTGGGACGGAGCGCAGCTCCCGGACCTGGGACTTCCATGGGTGGCGGATACACTCTGCTATTTGGGGATATGGATAGGTAGGGATGAGACCACATTTTACCAACATAATATGGGGAGGATACTACGAGGTCTCCGGGGCAGTATCGCCTTCTGGAACACACTCAAATTCTCCTTGATGGGGAAGATCGCCCTGGTAAAGATGGTGGTCCTGCCTCGATGTCTCTTCACAATGCAGGGTTCCTTCTTTGAACTCCCGCATCGGGTATTTAAGGAATTGGATACACTGATCACTCTATTGATGTGGAACAGAAAACGGAGTTGGGTTAGCCTAGAGGTCATGAAACGTAGGTGGGGCAAAGGAGGTTTGGAGATCCCAGATCTTGAACTCTATTACTTTGCATCGCAACTCCAACACGCTATCGCCTGGTTAGACACGGACCCCTCCTGGGAGAGGTCTTTGCTGGCGGACACCTATGGGGACCGACAGTTGGGAGCACTTCTCTGGCGGGCGGGGGGGCAGCGGGAACATTGTCCTCCGTTGGTGCGGCTATTAGCCGTAATATGGAACCGGGTAGGCCGCAGACTTATCAGGGACCGGCCGTTTGCCCCAGAGGCAGATTTCTGGCTTATGCCGCCCTTCGCTCAAATTGAGCAGGTTATGTCAACGGACAAATGGAAGGCGGGGGGCTGCCTTATGTTGTCAGACCTCTACCCGGACAATAAATTCATCACATATCAGGAGGCAGTGGATACCTTTGAGTTGGGGCCAGGGCAATTCCTGCAAAATGCGAAAATAGCGGCATCGGCTCGGCAATTGTGGCCCTCGTTCCCAGAAGCTCCGGGGCACACACATACTCTGGTCACCATGACCACCATGGCAGGGGGGTGGAAGCTTGTTACCCACCTATATAGGGCGTTGAGGGAGGATAAAAAGACTGGACCCCTACAGATAGAGGAGAAATGGCAGCGGGTGTGTCAGCAGGAGCTCACGTCACAAGACTGGGAAAAAATTCATGAGAGTGTGCGGAAGGTGTCGGTATGCAATCGATTCAAACAAATCCAGTATAACATAATACACATGACCTATCTCTCCCCCAGGCGGCTTCATCTCATTGATAGTTCCAGAGATCCACATTGCCCTAGATGTCGCCACGCTCAGGCGGACTTTCCGCATATGGTGTGGACCTGCCCGATGATCCAGACATACTGGGTGGCGGTCCTAGAGGACCTGACCAGAATTACAGGGTGGACGATTGACTTGGATCCGCGCCCTTGTCTTTTGGGCCTGATCCCTCGTGATCCTAAACGTAAGACAAGTAGGCGATTTCTGGTTCTGGGACTTGTTATAGCTCGACGGCGCATTGCGATTCATTGGTTAACCCAACAAGGGCCATTAGTGGCGAAATGGAAAACAGACTTGAGGGAGTGGGCTGTGGCTGAAGAGGGGCATATGCGTAGCACCAGAAGGGATGACAAATTACCAGAGGTATTGTTGGCGTGGGGAGTGATGGTCCAGGAGATAGCGGGACAGGCCTCACAATTCACACAGGTGTCATTAGAGGGGACAACCTCCATCGAGGGGCGGGCCCCAAGTCAGGAGGGGGGGCGTGAGGAGACCCAGAGCGAGCACTGAGCTATATGGACCTCAATTATCCAGACCCGGCAGGGGGGGTGGAGCGGGGGGGCTGTCGAGGGGGGTTTGGGGGGGGGTTTGGAACGTTTAGTTACAGTTGAGATATTATGTCACACAAAAAAAAAACGAACTAAACCAGGATAGCTTGGAAAACCTCCATGGGAATGAATATGGATCTGAATTCCTGGGTTCATTGTTGGGCTGTTTCACTGCCTCGGCTGAGGTGAAAGAGTTATGTAATTGTATTTGTACATGAACGTGATATGCTGGTTTGGAGGAATAAATGAATAAAGATATATTTAAAAAAAAAAAACATAGACGGGTCTTTAGTGATATATATCCCTAGGTATCTGAATCCCTCAACCACTTCATCTATGGAATAACCTCTGGGAGGGGGGAATTTACCGCTGAGCAGATAGATGACTGATTTAGTCCAATTTATACAGTAGCCCGAATATTTCCCAAAATTGGTGAAGATATGCAGTGCTCTGTTCAGTGAGGTTCTAGGTGACGCCATATATAATAAAATATCATCGGCGTATAGGGAGACGCGGTCCTCCCAGTCCTCTGACCATCTAAGACCCCTCATAATTGGATCCTTCCGTATCCACATCGTTAACGGTTCCAACATTAAGGCGATGCGCAACGGGGACAGGGGGCATCCTTGTCTGGTCCCCCTCTCGAGGGTGAACACTGGGGATCTCCGGTTATTTACATCTACTTGGGCCATTGGGTCTCTATACAGGAGTTGGATCCAGCTGAGGTAGCTGGGGCCAAATCCGAATTTCTCGAGAACTGAGAACATATAAGGCCATTCGATTGTGTCAAACGTCATGGCGGCGTCGAGGGACACCACCACTGCATCTTCTTGCAACGTGCCTGACCGTCCCATCACTCCGTGTAGTCTGCGCAGATTAAGAGAGGTGTTTCTTGCTTGCATGAAGCTGGATTGATCTGGGTGCACGAGTTTCGTAAGAACTTGCAGCAAGCGAGTAGCCAACAGTTTCGCCAAGATCTTAGCCTCTGCATAAAGCAATGAAATTAGCCGATATGAGGAACATTTATTTTTGGGTTTCCCACTTTTGTGGATGACCACAATGGTGGCCAGTCTCAGGTCCGTCGGAAGTATCCCCTTCTCCTGACTCTCCAGAAACATTTTAGTGAGGTATGGTGCTAGTTTACTTGGGGCTAGCTTATATAACTCAATAGGCAACCCGTTGGGACCCATAGCCTTTCCTGCCTGCAGGTCTCTTATTGCTCTTTCTACCTCAGTGTTCGCAAGTTCATTATCCAGGGTTGCCCGGTCTGCCTCAGAGAGAATAGGTAGGGGCATATAGGACAGGAGGGAATCTGCTTCCACCTCCTTGGAAGTCGTTTAGTCTGCTTGTAGTAATTCCCAAATTCTTCTGCAATCTCTTGCGGATCGCTAAGTTGTTTAACGTGCTCGTCTATCGGTTCCACTACTAGTCTATTAGCCTGCTCTTGGTGATCTAGCCAGGCCAGCAGTTTTCCTGCTTTGTCGCCGACTTCATATATTTTACTGAGCGTTGCCCAGTGGTGTGACCTCGCAGCGTCTGTTACTAGGGCCATGTATTCTTTTGTTTTCATCTTTAACAAGTGCTTGGTCTCCTCTGTGTGAGTCTCATGAATCCTCCCCTACAGCTGTAATATGTTGGCTTCTAATCTTACTAGTTGTGCATTTTTCTCTTTTCGGGTTCCCGCGATCAGGGAGACTGCATAGCCCCTGATCACCACCTTGAAGGCCTCCCACAGCTGTCCTACCTACTTGCGGTTCCCCCACCTCCACCAGTGCCCAAACATGGGAGTGGTCCGAGATGCCCCTTGCCAGGTGGCGCACCTCTTTGATTTGCCCTAGCTGATCCGCCGTAACTATGATATAATCGATTCTAGAGAGGCTATGGTGGGCTACGGAATAAAATGTATATTGCGCTTCCACAGGATGAAGCGCCCGCCAGGCGTCAATTAAATCCATGGCTCCAATGAAATCGTGGACCTGCGTACGTGAGGGCGGCAGTTCTCTCGGGGTACACTGGTCCAGGTGGCCCGACACAATCGAATTAAAATCCCCTCCCACGAGTAACCTCCCTTCAGAGAGGGTGAGCAGGAGATCTCCCAAGTCTTTAAAAGCTAGTGCTTGGAGGCCAGGGGGCATATACACAGACACCAGATTTAGCGTTCGGACTTCCCACCTCCCCGAGACCGCTACAAATCTGCCCGAGTTGTCTGTCCATGTACGGTCAATTGCCACCTGGAAGTTCTTCCTCACCATAATTCCTACTCCCCTGGATCCAGAGCTAAATGGTGAGTGTGCCACCAGCTTATATCACCACCAGGTCATCGCCTCACATGCATTTCCTATTAAGTGTGTCTCCTGCAAAAGGGCCACGTCTGGCGAGTGTCTTTTTAGATATTGAAGCACAATACTCCTCTTTAGTTTGTCGCCCAGACCGTTTACATTCCAGGACAACAGCCTAAGTCCCTGTTTAACCGATGGCCCCATTCCTGTTATTATCGATATCCTGCCTTGGCGAAGGAGTCATCGCAGGTGTCTTACGACATCTATCCGATGCAGACAGTACTCCAAAACCAATTAGTGCTTGCTTACCATTGCAAAGTGCTAAAAAATTCTAAATTCCTCCGTCAGTCGTATGCAAGTGACATCTAAAGTATATGCAAAACTCAACAAATTCCCCTGTCCCCCCCTCCCTGCTTCCTTGCAATCTGGGCAATGAACTGTCTCGAGTCACCTTCATAATGGCTAAGTTACCTTTTGACTTGGTTCCCCCCCCAACTAGCCCCATCCCCATCCCCTCGCCCCTCCCTGCCTCCCTGCATGGCTGGAATTGAACCTCCCACCTCCCCAACTCTGCAGAGTGCCTATTGCCCACCCCTGAAGTATGGTGCGTGGCCCAACCCTGCACCTGGTATCCATCTTTGTAAGAGCTGTTGCGGCTAACTGGACTTGTCAGAAACTGTCCAGAAGTATCCCTTTCAGTGATTTTCGGGGGATGTTCTTATATGACTTTTCTTGCTAGTATCATGTTTTGTCCTGTTTTGTAAACTAGCTTCATTGTGGTTCGGGGGAGAGTCTCTTAGAGCTTATTGCTCTGAGCAATTAGATACTGCGGCACCATTATTCATTGCTGCCGTCTTCCAGAGGGTTGTCTTCTGTTGCACTATTCCGTGGCTTGTTCTGATCGGGTCTGGTTTGGCCTTCCTCTCTGGTCGGTTTGGGTTCTTTTCCGAACTGTGCGCCACCCTTCGAGCCAGTCCCATGTTTCCTCTGGACTGCTAAAGAACCACACCTTCCCTTCTGCTTCAACTCTCAGTTTGGCGGGAAAAAGCATAGCGTATTTGATCTCCTTCTCCCGCAAGGTCCTTTTCAGTTCTAGGAAACTGCGCCTCTGTTTTTGAACTTCGAGTGTAAAATCGGGGAAGAAGGTTATGTTACTGTTCTCAAAGTCGACGGGTGGTGCCGTGCGGGCCGTTTGCAATATTATGTCTCTGTCCCAGTAGTTGAATTTCCGGGCCAATATGGGTCTAGGGGGTGCTCCGGGTTTTGGTCTCCCCCCCCCCAGCACCCTATGTGCCCTTTCAATCGTGAAAAATGTGGACAGGTTTTTTGGTTGTAGGTGTTTTACAACTAGTTCGTCTACGATCAAGTCCGTTGCCTGTCCCTCCGCTCGCTCTGGCACGCCTAGGATTCGGACGTTGTTCCGGCGTGCCCTGCCTTCATAATCGTCCAGCTGGATTTCCATCCTGTTGTTGCAGACTTGGAGGTCTTTTATTTGTTTTTTGAGGGCTGATGTGTCCTTTGTTAGGGAATTGGTAGTTGTCTCTACTTCTTTAAATCTGGCATTCTTGTTGCGGATGTCCGCCCTGATCAGAGACCTCCGTGGAGACAGAGTCAATTCTGGTTTCCAGCGAAGTACGAACGGTAGTAATTGCTGTCATTATATCATGTAGGGTCAGGTCTGATTGCCCTTCAGGTGCTTTCGTTTTTCCAGGTGTTTCCTCAGTCTCCTTCTCCTGTGCGCCCGACGCTTTTTGCCAAGCGTACTTCTCTAGCTTCGCTTGTAACATATTTTTACCTCTTCTCCCTCTGGCCAATATAGGTCTCGGTTGGCACAGGGTCGGTTTGGGTGTTTAGTCTTGGCTGGCTACTCTCGCCCGCCTGCCCGGGGCTTGAGGCCCTCACCGGCCTGTCGGGTTTCGCCTGCCAATTCTTGTAGACGTTTGATGTCGAACCCCTGCTCCCCCGTCTCGTTGTGGCCGTGCTCTTTATTTGCTCTCACTTTTTTGCCGGTGTGTTGTCAGGGTTTTCACTGGCAAGTAGAAACAAATGTCCCTTGGTGGAAAATTATATACGATCACTTAGTTAAATACTCGATCCCAAAGTACACAGCAAAAAAAAAAATTTTTCCAAAAGTTAACAGCCCATGTGGTAGATCTCAAAAAGTTGCACATACAACAATTGTTTGTTATATTCCTCGAATATATTCTTTTATTATAAAAAGTCACAGATATCACGACAGTAGTTAACCTCTTCCGTGCTCAGGACGGCTCCCGGCCGTCATGAGTCACGGTAGTCGTGTGCTCATGACGGCCGGGAGCCGTCCGAACATTGCCGCTCCGCCCACGCGTGGTTAATTCCCCACCTGTGCGGGAGAATTAAAGAGTGGGCAGAGTTCGGACGGCTCCCGGCCGTCGTGAGCACACGCCTACTGTGACTCAAGACGGCCGGGAGCCGTCCTGGGCACCCGAGCGCCACGCCCAGCCCCACCCCCCTCCCACCGCAGCAGAATTTGCCGCGCAGCGAAGGGGTTAAAAAACACTATAAAAACAATCACAGTAACATTGATCTCAAATTCTTATACAGTTAAAATCATGTATCCTATAAAAAGCATTAAATTCATATATTTCTAATCATACGTACAGACATTACATCAGAAAAGAGAGAAAAAAGGGACAATACATTTTGTCATTAAAACAACATATCCGATCTAAACAATTATGTGGCTAATCCTGGATATAATCTATTTTCCTTATCTACAGAATTAGCTACTTCCACGGATTATGTAGATGAGGCGTGGACACGTTTCGATGGTTCTATTGATATCCCATCTTTTTCAAGACAAACATAAATCTCTCTTATTGGCACTGTTTAGTTGCCTTTGGTCTCAATCCTGTATAAGGCAAATACAATATATTTGTTTAATATATTTGAAAACTAAACTTCATAGGTCACTCTATACCATCTAAACTTACAACCATTTTTATACAAATTAAAAATTAGACTTCACTAATCAATTTTTGCCGTATTAACTTTCAACCATTTTTGTACAGTTATTTCTTAATCAATTGTTGTGCCCATTTTAAACATTAATAATTTGTTCAGGCTGACAATCATCTCATCCCAAACATTCCGATGAACATTACAACTTGGCTTCTATCACATGGGCTCATTAAAAACATTTCTTTATAAAAAATCTTTTGCCAGGAGGGTCATTTCGCAATGGCGACCCCTCAGAAACGTGAGTTATAGATCTCAATATGTATACAAAAAGGTGATTTACCTTCATTAATTTTGATGGTTTATATATTCACTTTATCTGCCTGGCATGTTGTCGGCCCATAGTCCAGAAAGTCTATATTTGAAAAAATACCAGTAATCAATGTAGCCCATATTGTCACCATTTTAACATACTGATTTATATAAGAACATTTTGTCAATGTTGCCCTATTCTCACCTGATATAATAGATAATTTGACCTTTATGTACTGCCTCCACTTTGACGAAGTTCCTTATTGCAATCGACATATACTTTTTTCGTGGTTGAAAATCTAAAAACAAAAGTCTAATATATATAATTTATTCTTTGCCAAACTCTGCTATATTGCTGATTTGTAAATCGAGTAAGCAAACGATCCTACCTGTATTATACTACTTCCTTCGTTAAAATGGATCTAAGTCAGTACATGAAACCTTCAGAAATGATGGTCTCTAATTATGCCTTCCGTCTGTTTACACTGGAAGACAAAAAATCCAATACCCCTTACATTTTTGGGAATTGTCACAAAAACCGGGTGTTCACTCAATCTAAGGTCGTCCTATATTAGGTCCCCTCCTTACCTTTAATGTCTCCACTAGCGACGCTCCAAACGATCCTTCCGCCACGGGCAAGCCGACTAGAATAACGTCTGCAGCCCCTGTTTAAATACTCTGATCTTTTCTACCCAATTGGCTAAAAAACTGCCTCCTAATTGTTCACACCTGTATTTCTATGAAATGCTATTCCCGAACCGCTGACTCTGTCGCTTTTAACCCGGAAATCCTATACTTGGGTTATAGCGCAGAACCGACACACGTTCTGCCTCACCTGACCCGGAAGAGCACTTTTGTACAAGAGTGAATTAATTACAATTAATCAAACGCTCTTTTCTTGTGTCCTAATTCCACACCGAATTGGTCATCGTTCACCCGCAAGCTAATAAAACATGCCACTTTAGCATAAAACCTATATCTTTATTCTTTTATTCTGATAATTATTCAAACAAAGGGTTTTCACTGGGCCTCTGATTGGGGGTTTTGGATCTGCGCCCACAGTGCTCCTTCCCTTTCGCACGCTGTTGGGTCTCCGTATTCTAACGTGGGCAGTGCTACTCTCTTTTGCCCCCGGTTTCTTTAGTTCCTTCCAGGCCTCTAGGGCCTCAGAGAGTGCTCCTGACCACCTCGTGAGCCGGTCTTCCTGATTTTTACACTGGTAACTCGATTGAGTGGCCTCGCCTTTTGTTCGGGGCCAGCGACACCCGTTCAGAGATTGAGGCGTCCTCCCTCCCTCACGGTATTCCTCAGCCTTCCAACTAGGCAGCGGTCATCTGGCGTTGCTCTGCAGCCGTTCGCCGGGGGGACCTGATGTCTATTGATGGCAGTGGGTAGAGCCCCCCCGCCGCGCTCCTTACTTTATCTCCGCCACTTCTTTCAGCCGATGCCCCACCTCCACTCCATACTCGTCGCAGCTGGGCCTTCTCACCGGTGACTCGGGGGGGTCTGAGCTCCCGATCACTCGTTACTCCCGACTTGGGCTCAGTCTCTGCCGGGAGAATTCAGGCTGCGCGGCAGTTTTTTTTTACTATGTCTCCGCCGCTTCTTCCAGCCAGCCGCAGCCGGGTGGGCGCCCCTTCTCCACACCGCCCTCTTCACTGCTGGGCCTTCTCACCGGTGACTCGGGGTAGGTCTCAGCTATCGATCACTCGATTCGCCCGACTTGGGTTAAGATTTTGCCGGGTGAACACCGGTTGCGCTGCAAGCACTCTCCTTACTCTGTCTCCCCCACTTGTCCCAGCCGGCTGCGGGCCTCATGAGCGCCCCTACTCCTCTCCATGTTCGTCGCTGCTAGCCCTTCTCACTGGCGATTTGGGGAGGATCTCAGCTGCTGATCACTCGATTCGCCCGACTTTGGGCTTAGACTCTGCCGAATGGATTCCGGCTTCGCTGCAGATGTGTTCTGCTCTATGTGTACCGAATCTATGCACGGATTTTGGGTTTACCGGGTGCGTTCTGTCAGAGCCGTGCTAGTGTGCGGCCATCCTACTCAGCGGTTGGCCACGCCCCCTGGGGTCTTTACTTCATTCATGAGAGTCGGTCAGCACATGACGTTGGCAGCGCCTATCGACGCTGCACCAAGTATTCTTCCCGATGTCGGCACATCGTCACACCAGCGCCACACGGCTTCAGATGCGGCGCCAATGGAGTCGTCCAGTCTGAGCAACTCTCCATCTGCCCCTATATAGCCTGTTGCTGCTTTTCCTACAGGTATGCACAGTTTGGCAAGTGTTGGTGAGAATGTAGGGTCGAATACCCTTTGGACAATACTGTCCAGCCTCCTTTGGAGGAAAATTGGCTGACTGACTTGGGTGAGGCTAGTGATCTTCAGCCTGCCCTAGTTTCAGATTTGCTTTTATACCTGGCATGGCAACAGAGGTGAGTTCCTCTTATGCTGAGGCATTAAGGAGGAAAGCTGTTGTCTTAGACTGCCGGTTCCTCTCAGTGGAATTGTCCACAGACCCTTTGGTGGATATTCTTCACCAGAGTAAGACTACTTCCTTATAATGAGTCTCTCCATGACATATTATTCGGGGCTTGGGAAAGGCAGGTAACAGGAATGCCTGTAGACCAGGCTATATCGCACAGGCATCAGTCCACCCCTGGGAATCCTGATTGTCTCTTCAAACATCCCTCCACAAAAGGTCTGGTTGTACAAGTAGCAACAGCTTGTGCGGACTCAAATGTCCTCCCTCTGGCTCCACCAAGTTCTGAGTCCAGATGGCTAGAGAGTTGTGGGAGAAATATTTTTCTTCCGTTAGTGCAGCATTATGGTATTTGAACAATACATATGCTATCGGTAGGTTTTCCCATGCAGTATGGGACTCAGCGGAGAGTTTTCTGCCTTTTCTTCTACAGGTAGCCAAAGGTCAACTGCTACAGTTGGTGCAGAATGGTTGAGAGGCTGTGAAATTCACCATAAAATGTGGCATGGACACCACTGATTCTGTGGTTAGAGTTATGGCTCAGATCTATAAATGAAAGTCTGTGTTCCATCTCAATGCATTTTACGTTTTAAAAAGGCATGCAACTAATCGTATCACATTTGCATATGATTAAGACCTTGATACAGGTCGAGAGTGTCATGCTGATCTCCCTATAAATAAAGGATATTCTTCACTTAACAGATCTGGTGGGATCGTTTCACTCCGCAGGAGTGGCGAGTGTGTTTCGTGTGTAAAAAGGATTTCCCTGATACTAGAGTGCAGAGGAGAGAAAGGGATACGAGAGGGGGAGAAAGTTCTCTACTCTTGACTTTTCTGGACACTGAGCAATAATTGAGACAATTATTTGGCAGCATCCCATGAGGCTGTTTGAAAGGATCACGGTATGCAGATCGAGGGTCCTTAATATTGCACGAGTTCTCTCAGATTTGGAGGAATTTTCCACACAAAATGCACTCAGAAATAACAATCTCTGAAATGAAAATCTGCAATTCCTTGGATGCAATTATGCTTTATTTGGTAATACATTGCAGATGGAAATGTACTCTTTACAGCAACAGTGCATTTTGGGACATGCAATTTTACAAATATGGGAGTCTTGTGAGAGTCTGGATTTTACAAATAAGCATGTGATTTCCTCACAGGCAAGCTGCCTCACCTGTGAACAATGCTCAGTTGGAGATGAAACGCGTAGGGAAAGTAAGGAGAACATGCTGCCTTTTGAATTTGAAAAATAAATGCACTGCTGATCCTGAACTGGGCTTCGACAATTTGTTTGTGTTAATTGACAGGCTGCTCCGTGCCTGTTATTCCCGAGGCTGCCCTGCAGATCTTGTGCACTATTGGTCCCTCATTTGGGGGTGCAGGGTTCCAGTCTCTCTGTCGGGTGATTTCTCTAACGTACGATGTCTTACATTCATGATGTTTGGTACCCCTTGTTAGGTACTTTTGATATCTGTACCTCCATGGGAGTCTTAGTGTATATGATCTGCCTTGTGATGAAGGTTTATGTACTTTGACCCTCTCATTAGTTTTGTTTAATATGATGAAGTGTCTCTTATACTATTATTTGGTATTTGTGGGACCTTATGCTTCATTTATGGGCATATGTCAATATGCAAAGCTGCCATTAATGGCACAGAGAGTATCTATCCCAAAATTCTATCTGGTATTGTCTCAGACAGTAGCTGGTAGTCTGCATTATTAGTTTATGTGGCTTCAGCTTTTCCGCAGGTATTTCACTTTCATTTACTGGATAAATGATGACGCAAGTTCTCTACTTTTGCTCTCAGTATATATGATCTTTGTTGGCCACAGCATTATCATCTTGTGAGCCTTAAAACTATTTGTGCTTTACTCTTCAGGGTCTGCCTTATTGCCATTGTTTTTTTCATTGGCTCTTAACCCCCATCACCCGCCCGTATCCATGGTGATCTCTAGGGCGACGTAGTCTCTCCGACCATTCTTTCCTTCTATTATGAAGAGCATTTTATATTATTGACTTTTTGCGGTTGTTATAATGCTTTGCATTATTACTAACAATTTCTTCTTACTGAAGGTCCTTTCCCTCTCATGATATACTTTAGGTATTCCTACTTGTGGCCATGAGGGGATTAGGTGTTTCCCTCAAAGTTTCTACTTTTTGGTTGATGGCTTTTATTATCTATTCATATTGTAAGATCTTGCTAACTTTGGGTCTCGCTAAGCTTCAAGGTTTATTTTTCTTTCTTTTATATCTAATTCAATGTTTTACTCTATTGCTTGCTAATGCTGTCTTGGGCAATTTGCATTATGCTAACATTTTGAAGGGCTGTTGCTTTCCTACGTGGTACAATTGCCACTATGGTTTCCATACCATTAGCTCACAATTGACTGACTGCTATTCAGCTTTAATTTATTTGTACCTGTTATATTTTTCTTTTGTCAATACATAGGCGGCTATTTATTTTACTCCTATGTCAGTCTATTTTTTGTAGATATCCTAGTGGTATTGTCTCCCTATTCCAACTGCCCAAGGGTGTGACTGGTTCTATGCCACTAGTTGCTATTGGTGGTCTGGTGGCTTGGTGGACTCAGCGTCCACTGTAGGGCCCTGTGTTTAACCTGATGGTCACAGGTTCATATATTGGCGGGTCCACTTACCTTCCATCTTGCTGAGCTTGAGAGAAAGAGTACCTCTGTTATTCCATGTCAAATTCCCTTTGAGGTGAATGTACACTTTACAAATCCACAATTATGTTATATAGGCTTCCACTCTTTTTTATAGAGCACTTGTTATAATTTACCATGGATGATAAACCTCTCTCTCTCTCTGTTGCTGAGTGGATCTAGCTCGGATAAAACTCTATAGAGCACATGGCGTGCTCTATGGCATGACCTGCTGATCTGTGTTTCCCAAGTATCAAATGCGCTGTTTGAGTCTGGATATGCGCCCCAATCGTTTTTGTTATAGAGTATTTTGACTAATTGTCCTAAATTGTTGGGGCAAGTTTGTGGCATGGTGTGCAGAGAAACAGTCTGACACTCTTTCTGCTCCCCTCTCTCAGGTCTTTCTCTTTATCCTTTCTCCTGCCCAGCAGATCTCTGCTTTGGGCACCTTAAAGGGATACCTTTCTGCCATCTCAGACTTTCTGTGGTTGCCAGATCAGCCATCCCTCTTCAAATCCCTTGTTGTAAACAGGTCCTTGAAAGGATAGCAAAATAAGTTTTCGTCTTAGCCTTTCATCATGCCTCAGTAATACCTTATTCTAGTTCTAACTTTTCTGATGTGAGTCCCCATCGAGCAATTGCACAACTGTCCTCTCAGGCTCCTTATCATCAAGACAGCCTTCCTGGTGGCATTAATATATGCCCAGAGGGTCAGAGAGCTTCAGGCTTTGTCATTCAAGCCTCCATACCCGAACATCTACCCATACACGCTGGTTCTTTGCACTAGAGCTTCTTTTCTTCCAAAAGTCGTCCCTCCCTTTCATGTAGGCCAGTCCATCACCTTGCCTACTTTTTACGCTCCGCTACATCCCTACATCCCTCCCTAAAAAAAATCTTGTAGCATTGAATGCAAAGATAAAAATGTGCCTGGGCACACACATGAAACTGCCCTTACCCACCACTATTAAAATAAGCCATGCCAGAAAAGAAAATTAAATTAACTTTTGAAATTTCAAACTACAAACAGCCCAACGCAACATTAATTACCACTCCAAAATGTTTTTACATGTTTCAGAAAATAGGTAAAACACAGTATGTCAGCCATCTCACATATACATAAACTCACAAAAAATAGCGAACAGACACATCGGGAAGATGGTCAGCTGAGAACAAAGGAAGATGTTTGGCTACGTAGGTCTGACCAGGAG
Organism: Calotriton arnoldi; assembly: GCA_963921515.1. Lineage (NCBI taxonomy): Eukaryota > Metazoa > Chordata > Amphibia > Caudata > Salamandridae > Calotriton > Calotriton arnoldi. Next base: position 721,660 of record CAWUFW010008509.1, read on the forward strand.
CCACCATGACCCTAGCCACCAACAGGCATATACAGAGAAAAAAGTAACTTACATTTTTATTTAATGCAAGGCAATCCACAAGCCCTTAAATGTTTTAAGAACATATAGCGCAGCAGTGAGAATGCAAAAGATACATCAGAAATACTATTTAGGCCCAGGACAGGGCAGACTAGGCCCCGAACAGTAAAACAACAGCAGACAGTAAAATGACAAGCAAATCGGTACAGAATCCACAAAAACACACAAGAAAATGGATAAAAGAGTATCTAACCCTACTCTCTACCATCAATGTTCAAATATTTTGCCTTAAAAAAGTTAACCGCACCTGGATTTATATCCACCAATAATGATACAAAACAAAAAAACACATAAAAAAACAACAATAGTAGTGTATGCACTCCCACAAAACAAACTTTTTCTAAAGTGCTGCATTGAACTTACTTGATTTTAACCAAAGAGTGAAGATTCAAAGGGTGTGGCAGCAGTGGAGATTAAAGACAAAAAGAGAGTGATGTTTTCCCTCCAAAATTCAAATAAAAAATGACGAAGGGCTAAACGAGGCAGAGGGAGAAGTCTTTAGGACAGGAAGAGGAAGTTCCTACTGGATTTACAGGACCCTTTCAATTTCCATGGCACTGTCTTCCTGTTTAAAATAAATAAACACATAAATGCTTTTCACGCTCAGATATTACAAAAACTGTCATTTCAGGAAAAAATTCAACTTGAAAATGTAATATTGAGTTAATTTCAGTCATTCGCATTCAAAACTCTGCCGTTTGCGTTCGGAAAAGTAGTTAGGTGCTCAAAAATTAACCAAACTGACCACACGTGTAAAAAACCTACTCGAAATGTATGTTGGCTGCCTGGTTAAAGGAAATGGTGTTCGCAATTAGACTGATGCTAGTCAAAAATATCTATCTTAATTGTTTCCCTGTATCTTACAGTATGATTTCTCCCTGAACATAAGTCTTGGTACACAATATGGCGTTATGGCGTAATCTTGGTAATTACGCATATAATACATAACAATAAGTTACCAAACTTATGCCAGTAACACCAGCATCATTCAAATTACACGCAGGCCTAGTTACAAGGTTGCAGGGCTCAGGCTTCAGACCTCAAACAGCACTAGTCATAGTATTTTATGAAATATTACCATACAGATCTTAAAATAACAGATGCAGGATAAAGTGGGCTCTTAAGTGAAGGAGACATCAGCAATACGTCTTGCAAACCTATTTTGAATTATCACTGAAGAATGAGCTTTAAATAGCCCCTCTCTACTTAACAAAAGAGAGAAAGACTCGCATCTAAAAGCAACACCGGCTCTCAGTATAAATCACCAGTAACAGGGCCCTACTGCAGAGACTCCACATTTCCATCAACTACCTTAATAGTTCCTTGTCAACTACATGACTTCACCATGTAACCACCAGGGTTGGACTGGCCTATAGAGCAATCTGGCAGTGCCTGAAGGACTGGTCTGACAGGCCAGTGCGCGAGACCCTTTTTGGCTTTATTGGCTTTTTCTCGTCCTGTTTTATGTTTTTTTTACTGTTGTTTTCTCTGATATTATCACAAACGTTTGCTACAGCAAGCACAAATGCACACAGCCTCTCATACATTGCAGAACATCAATAAAAAGATGCCTTTACAAGTTCAAAACTGCCGGATTTGCAAACGTGGGCCACGTTTTTAGCTATCTAGGGTCCTATTGCATATAGGGTGCACTTTCCTTGTTTACGCCACAGCACACCTTCAAGCAGGTGCGCTGTGAGCAAACAGGGAAAGTGCCCCCCATTATGTTGAATGTGCTGCTCTCAGGGCAGACTCGAACTCGCACTGCCCTAAGGGCAGCACAGTCAAATGAAATATGGAGCGGCTTTGAAGCAGCCACAACCCGGCAATTCACCTGCACTTTTAAGAGGAGAGAGAGGTACCCTTGCAGGTGAGGGCAGTGAGTGACTGCACCCACATGCAAGGGGATGTCTGGGGGTCAATAGGACCCCCTTGAGAGGGCTGCCATCAGGGGGCGCACTGACAGTGCGCCATCCTTCTGTGGCGCACTTTAAGTGTGCCTCCTGACAGCTTCTTTGCCTCTGCTCCCGCATCTATGATACAGCCGGGCCAAGAGGCAGAGAGGTACCTTCAATTGCACGGAGCCACGCCCCCATGCAAATGAGGTAACACCCTCTTGAAATAGTGCTGGCGCTACATGTGCGCTATCTGTATTACAGGCAGGGCCACCTAAGCACATGCAGCCCCTTCTACAATACCAAAGTGCCCCGGGGGCCCAAAGCGGGTGCATATATCCGTTGTACCCCCGGGCACTTAGTATAGTATGGCCCCTGGTTCGCTAATGCTGCTACTTCCATTTTGGTGCCTGGGCCTATTTTCAATACCATTCCAACGCTGGCCGTCTGGACAGGAAGGGCACATCGCACAAATTTGCCAAAAATGTAGGGAGTAACAGTAATGAACCCCGGGTGATCTGACGTGGCAAGATTTGAATGTCCAGTCATAGTCTACAGGGAGCAAAATCTGTAGGATGGATGGAGTCAATACCCCAGGGGATCGCTTCCAAAAATTACATCTCTAGGAAGGGACAGCTGTTCAGCTTTTCATTCATTGCTTCTCTTGGGGGAGAGCTCTATAAATTAAAATCTTTACACAGAGACATCATTAGGGACAACTATCCAATCTGTGGTATCTACATATGGGAGTCTCAATGACTGGGCAGAGGTTACATTTTCAGTTAGTGGTTGTATTGTTCTAAAAGGGCATCAACAGAGATACAGCAAGAGAAAATTATCCATGCTGTTCCTTTGTTTCTCCAATATTGTATTTTTTATAGATTCACATGCTTGAATCTTCCCCGTCGTCATGGTGTGAGTCCCACGGTAACAGTAGAAATAGTAGTACTGAATACATTACATAGACCTTCATAGATCGAAAATTCAATTGAGCACTTTGCCAACCTCATTTTATAACATCCAAAATTCAGCCAATCACAGCAGAGACCTCAGAGTAACCCTCTCCACAAAGCCACCACACCTCAGATTTCATATCGCACGCCGTGGGATTGGGAGTCTCTCTGAGCTCTGCTCAGTGACAGTTGGCTTTTTCAACTTTTGGCTTCCAGCTCAAGGTATTCCTTTCTGTGACTTTCTCAATGTCAGATAAAAAAAAGTTGTTTAGGCCCTGTAAAACTTGTGGGAAATCTAGACTTTTCTCAGAAGATCCCCACAAGCAATGTCTCTATTGCCTCTACCCTGACCATAAACCCAGGGAATGCAAATACTGCCAAACCACCTCGGCCAAGACCCTCAAGGATAGGGAAGGAAGACTGCTCCTCTGGCTCCAGAAGAAAAAAGCTGTTTCTGAATCTGGCTCTGACATTGAGGAAAAACCCCATTCTTCCTCCAGGAAAAGAAAAGAAGGCAGCTCCTCTTCTCACCAAGGGGACTCCAAGAAAAATCTGAGGAGAAACGCCACAGAAAACAGGTAGAAGGGACTTTAAAATCATCTTCTGCTCCAGTCTCTGCTTCTCGGACTCCTGTGAGAGATCTTCCTTCTCGTCCGTCGACGTTGTCGTCGACGAGAGCTGTCACTGTCGGTAGACCTGAGGTGGTTTCTTCGCCGTTGATACCATTGACGGCTGCTGCGTCGACGGGCCTGCAGTTGACTTTGACGATGGCGTCATCGTCGAAGAGACCATCTCTGTCGGCGAGACCTTCGTCGACGAGTCTTCCTCCGCCAATGAGAATTTCTCCGTCTACGACCACTCCGTCGACGACACTGTCCTCCTTTCCGGCGACTGTGGTGGTATCAGCGTCGACATTGTCGACGGTACCGTCGACGGGAGAAAAAAAAACATTTGGGATCTTCAAAGACACAGGATTTTTAAAAAATATCTCCATTGCCTACTATCAGGAACCAATCTGGGAAGATAAACTTTGGAACGCGTTCTTCTCTCTGCTGGGTACGCGGAGGCAGCTGGACCCCAACAATCCCCGGAAACCATCTGACAAACACTGAACCAGAGACACCAGTGCTCATCCGATAATCTCAAGGGAAGGGGGTTTGGGAACAAACAATAAACTAAAATAACTAGTTAAAATAAAAAGCTAAAATAAGGCAAGAAACAACTGGTGCGCGTTCGTGCCGGTGGAGAAGCAAACTCTGGGTCACAGAACAATCTGGGACATCTGTCCTAAAACTAGGAATGAGTATGGAGACCAGCTCCTGCAGCAATTGTAAAAAGTATTGATAAGAACACAAATAAACAATGACTTTAGTCATGCATAAACTTCTGCATTAGGTCAAGACAAAAGAGGTATTTTAGAATCATGAGAATAAATCAGAAAACACACTCACACCATCCTGTGCCAAAGAAAAATATACACTCACACAATGCTGTGCCAATGAAAAATACACACAAGCACACCTTACATTCTTATATCAAGAGATTAAACATAATCTGTATCCAGCAGCTGAAGTATATCCAAGGCTTGAGAGCGTTACCAAGACCTTCTTTCAGCGAGGTAGACAAACACTTATCAGGTTAACAAATAAACACTGCTATATTGATATATACATGTATATGCCAGGACTATGCACGGATCACATAAATGATATAATTAGGAAATGGCAAAATCGTGGCATAATAGCGTGAAATAGGCTGAGCGGGAACAAGAGGGAACTGTGACACACAGGAAACGAAGTCAGGAAGTCTCTGACTGAGAAGAGTTTTGTGCGCCGTAACCCAAAGTCTCCCCGATAATCAGAAATTAGCCGGGAGTCTAAACAATGGAAATCCACTGAGAACAAGAGTCAAATGAAGCCCAATAAGGATGAAGACTTATCTGCGAGGAGCAGGAGCGAGGACGGATCAGGAATCGTCCGACCGGCACCTCCAGAGAAGAGCTGTCACGCCGTGGGATCTTCAAACTGGAAACTCAATGCGAAGCATTGAAGACGTGCCTGGGCGGGGTTTAAATACCTTTAGCCAGGCTGATGAGTCACGTAGCGGGCGCCCCAGCATCAGAGGGCCGCCCGTAGCCTGTTGACAGGAACGCAGGATCAGCCGCTAAGGGCCCTCCCGGCCGAGGGAAGAGACGCAGCCCCAGCCACCACAGGGCCGGTCTTTCTCGTTTGTTGCTGGTGCTGAATCGAGCTCCGGTGTGGCCTGAGGAATAAAGATAAGGAAAACACCACCACATACCAGATCATAGAAATGAATACAGGTCAGTTTCTCTTCCTCAGGGAACACGGGGGTTGGAAGAGGGGAAGAGCCTAGGGCGAGCTGCGTGTGCTGAGATCCTGCTAGGAGCCCCCACCCGACAGGCAGTCTTCCTATGTAGGATGCAAGTGAAGGAAATGCACCTAGCGCCCTGGGGTTCTCCCTGCTGCTGGGGTGCGGAAGGCGGTGGGCAGTCCGATGGATCCTGACAGTACCCCCCTTCCAAGACTCTGTGACAGGGCCTGGTTTGTGGGAGTTACGCTGATGGAATATACGCAACAGTCGGGGAGCATGGATATGAGATATTGGCTCCTAGGTGCGTTCCTGTGGGCCATACCCTTTGCAAGCTACCAGGTAATATAAAGTACCTCTGGTTCGGCGAGAATCTAAAATAGAACTCACTTCATGTTCTAAGTAACTGGAGGTGGTGGAGTGAGGTGACGAGTGTTTGGATAAGCGGGTTTTAAAAGGGACACATGAAAGGTAGGATGAATTTTTAAATGAGCCGGGAAAGCCAGGCGTACTGCTGATTTCTGATTTAGTTTTAGAATGGGGAATGGACCGATGTATCGTGGCTGAAATTTACGAGGCCCCTTTAAGCATTAGTGTTTGGTGGATAACCACACTTGCTGGCCCACTTGGTAAGGAGGAACTAAACGTCTCTTTCTGTCCGCGTACTGTTTGTACAATAGCTTTGCACATGCCACGTTCTTTTTTAATTCTTCGAGGAACCTGTTGTTGTAAGGCGTGTTTTTGAGCTAAAGGTTTAGGAGAGAGCGAATGCTGTGTTAGTAACAGGGAAGTCCTGGGATGATACCCATACAGAGCGTAGAAAGGTGAGAATCCGCTAGATGTATTTACTACGTTGTTATGGGCGAATTCTGCTAACCAAAGGTGATCAACCCATAGCTCTTGTTCGGTAACATAATTTCGTAATAATTGTTCGATCTCCTGGTTGGTTCTCTCAGTTTACCCATCGGACTCCGGGTGAAAGGCGGAAGAGAGGTCCACCGAAATGTTAAGTAATTTGCAAGACGCTCCCCAGAAGTAAGAAACAAATTGCGTACCACAGTCAGAAATGATACGTGATGGTAAACCATGGAGCTGTACTATGTGTTGTAGAAACCGATTGGCTAGATGGGGGGCATCCGGTATCCCTTTTGTTGGGAAGCAATGACACATTTTAGCTAACAGGTCGACTACCACTACGATCGATGTAAACCCTTGGTCTTGAGGTAGATCAACTATCAAATCTATAGATACCGAATGCCAAGGTGATGGTGGTGTTGGAAGAGGATTAAGCAACCCCGCTGGTTTCCGTCATTCTAGTTTAGTTCGAGCGCAAGTGTCGCATGTTTTCACGTACTGACGGCAATCAGAACGCAGGTTCGGCCACCAATAATCCCTTTGTAGTAATTCGAGTGTTTTCGTGATTCCATGATGACCGGAAAGTGGAGAATCGTGACACCACCCCAAGGCTTCGTGTTGAAGAGCTGGTGTGGGGAGAAACAAGCGTTTTTGATGGTATAATGTACCCTCTACCGCTTCTCTGTCGGGGTGTTCCTTTATCCATTTCTCTAGATCTAACTGAGCAGAGGCTTGTTGTATTTGTTCCAACCACGAAACATCTGTGGTGTTAATGTTGTTCACAAAGTTTGTTTTATCCAATTAGAAAGGAGGTTCACTCGGTTGTTCTGCCTCCAGAGTGGGTCGGGAAAGAACGTCAGCCTTTCCCTTCTTTCGTCCGGGTCGAAATGTGATCACGAAGGAGAAATCTGCGAAGAACAGAGACCGCCGTAATTGCTGGTGGCGTGAGTGCTTTGACTGATTTTAAGAACTGTAAGTTCCTGTGGTCCGTGTACACGGTGACTGGATGTTTTGCGCCCAAAAGATAATGTCTCCAGTCCTGAAAAGCGGCTTTCACAGCCAATAGTTCTTTATCGAAGATGGTATAATTATTTTCAGCCTCTGCAAGTTTTCGGGAGAAAAAGGCCACTGGGTGGAGCTGCCCTGTGTCTGGGTGCCTTTGAGATAATATCGCACCTAGAGCAATATTCGAGGCATCGGCTTCTAGATAGAAGCGTTGGTTTGAGGCAGGGTGCAAAAGAATAGGTGCAGACGTAAAGGCCTCTTTGAGATGTTGGAAGGCCTGCTCCGCTTCCGGGCTCCACCAGAAATTTTAACCTTTACGAAGGAGAGTGGTGATGGGGGCAACCACTCGTGAGAAGTCTGTGATGAAGCGCCGATAGAAATTGGCGAAGCCAAGAAAGCGTTGGATATCTTTCACGCTACTGGGTGCTGGCCATTGGAGGACGGCTTGTACCTTGGCGGAATCCATAGCCAAGCCTTCAGGTGAAATAACAAATCCCAAAAAGTGCACTGTAGTGACATGAAAGGCACATTTTTCCATTTTGGCAAACAGTTGGTTTTCGCGTAATGCCTGTAACACTTTTCATACATGTTCAATATGTTTGGAAAGGGAGCGTGAAAAGATCAAAATGTCATCAATGTACACTAGTACAAAAATATCCCCAAATTCTTGTAGAACGCTGTTCACCAAGTAGTGCTGGAAGGCGGCCGGGGCGTTGCATAGCCCGAATGGCATCACCTGGTACTCAAAAAGCCCGAACTTGGTGCGAAAGGCCGTCTTCCACTCGTCACCTTTTCTCATCCGTACCAGATGGTATACACCACGTAAGTCCAGTTTGGTGAAGATGGTGGCAGATTGTACTTGATCCATCATGGAGGCGATGAGTGGTAAGGGGTACCGGTTCTTAATGGTCACCTGGTTTAGGGATCGATAGTCGATGCAAGAACGGAGGTCCCCTTCCTTTTTGAAGACGAAGAAAATGGGAGATGAGGCCGGTGATTTAGAATGGCGGATGAATCCATTTGCCAGATATTTGTCTAGGTATATTTTTTTTCCGTCAATGCATAGATATGGCTACAGGGAACCCGCGCCCCTGGTTCTAGGTCAATTTGACAGTCAAACTCCCGATGAGGGGGAAGAGGTTCTGTTTTTTGTTCATCGAAAACATCGGCAAAGCCTTGATATTCGTTTGGCAGACCAGCAAGGGTTGTGGCGATCACTCGACTTTTAGATGATAAAGAGGTGGTGGTACTGGGTGCAGAAACATGCCTCATACAAAACTGGAGAGCAGTACTCGGACAGAAAGGTGACGGTTTGCTTACACCAGTCTATGGTGGGGTTATGTTTTACCAGCCATGGGAAGCCTAAAATAACACCGTACTGGGGGGCATCTATTAAATCCAGTTGGCACTGTTCTTTATGCCCCGTCAGTGTTTCCATGACCAAGGTGATAGTGCTATGGGAAAGTGGCCCAGAGGATAACTGGGAACCGTCGACAGCACAGACTTGTTCGATGATGTTTTTTCTTGTTCCAGGAATTCGGTGAGTGCAAGCAAATTCCCAATCACAGACGTTTCCTGTGGCCCCTGAATAGATCATGACTAGCATACTCTGGAGGTGAAAATTGGGACCAGTTAAGGATACATTCAAAGTGACATGGGTGGTAGCAACCTGGTTAGTGTTGGCCACAGTACCTTTCCGGAAGTTAGGTGTTTTCCAATCTTTCCTATGTTTCTTGGTGCAGTCTTTTACAAAGTGACCACTTAGGCCACAATAAAGACAAAGTTTGTTGCGCCGTCTTTTCTCTTTTTCGGTCTTGGACAGAGGGGGTTGAACCGACCCGATATGCATGGGTTCTCCGCTATCCATTATCGTATTTCGGAATATTCGGGAGTCAGTACGGGGCACAGGTGGGAGTACCCTGTTCTTGGCACCTTTCTTCTCCCCTCGTCGTTCCGCCAACTGGTGGTCTAATTGAAGAACCAGGTTTATGAGCGTATCGCAGTCTCGGGGGCGGTCGACCACCTGAGCCAGCATGTCTTTGAGTTCATCACGCAATCTTCTGTAGAATAATGGTGCTCTTTTGTGTTCCGGCCAGTGGGCCTCTACCACCAGTCTGTTAAATTGTGTGAGGTAAGCAAGGAGATCTCTATTCCCTTGGCGTAGATCCAGTCGATCGTTGTCCACTGTCTGTGTGGAGGTTCGTCGGTCGAAAATGCACCTGAGATCCTGCTCAAAGCACTCAAAGGAATATAGAACAGGATGATCCTTTGCCACGAGGGTTGTGGACCAGGCCGCCGCATCCCCAGATAGATATGAGAGGACAAAGGCTACTCTAGATTCAGGTGTTGGAAACGCAGCTTGTCTACATAAAAAATGTAATTTACATTGTATAAGAAAAACATGTAATTTCTGGGGATCCCCTTGATAGTGCTCAGGGGGTGCCAAAGGAACCACTACCTGTTGACATGCCTGTGAGTGTGAGGTGTAAGTTCCACCCGCAGGAAGGCAAGGTCCAGAGTCAGATCCCCCATTCTGTACTCGATCTAACCTTTGGGACATCCCTATTACATGTGACCACAAGGTTTGGTTCTCCACTCGTGCCAACTCCACCTGTCGTTGGAGATCTCTCAAGGTGTCGTTAAGAGCAGAAACATCAAAAGAACCGGACGCCATGCTGCCTGGGTGGGACAATATTTTTTAGGGGCTTCGCATTCTATCAGGAACCAATCTGGGAAGATGAACGTTGGAACACGTTCTTCTCTCTTCTGGGCACGCAGAGGCAGCTGGACCCCAACAATCCCCGGAAACCATCTGACAAACACTGAACCAGAGACACCAGTGCTCATCCGATTATCTAAAGGGAAGGGGGTTTGGGAACAAACAATAAACTAAAATAACTAGTTAAAATAAAAAGCTAAAATAAGGAAAGGAACAACTGGTGCGCGTTCGTGCCGGTGGAGAAGCAAACTCTGGGTCACAGAACAATCTGGGACATCTGTCCTAAAACTAGGAATGAGTATGGAGACCAGCTCCTGCACCAATTGTAAAAAGTATTGATAAGAACACAAATAAACAATGAATTTAGTCATGCATAAACTTCTGCATTAGGTCAAGACAAAAGAGGTTTTTTAGAATCATGAGAATAAATCAGAAAACACACTCACACCATCCTGTGCCAAAGAAAAATACACACTCACACAATGCTGTGCCAATGAAAAATACACACAAGCACACCTTACATTCTTATATCAAGAGATTAAACATAATCTGTATCCAGCAGCTGAAGTATATCCAAGGCTTGAGAGCGTTACCAAGACCTTCTTTCAGCGAGGAAGATAGAGACTTATCAGGTTAACAAATAAAAACTGCAATATTGATATATACATGTATATGCCAGAACTATGCACTATAATTAGGAAATGGCAAAATCGTGGCTTAATAGCGTGAAATAGGCTGAGCAGGAACAAGAGGGAACTGTGACACATGGGAAACGAAGTCAGTAAGTCTCTGACTGAGAAGAGTTTTGTGCGCCGTAACCCAAAGTCTCCCCGATAATCAGAAATTAGCCGGGAGTCTAAACAATGGAAATCCACTGAGAACAAGAGTCAAATGAAGCCCAATAAGGATGAAGACTTATCTGCGAGGAGCAGGAGCGAGGACGGATCAGGAATCGTCCGACCGGCACCTGCAGAGAAGAGCCGTCACACCGTGCGATCTTCAAACAGGAAACTCAATGCGAACCATTGAAGACGTGCCTGGGCGGGGTTTAAATACCTTTAGCCAGGCTGATGAGTCACGTAGCGGGCGCCCCAGCATCAGAGGGCCGCCATTAGCTTGTTGACAGGAACGCAGGATCAGCCGCTAAGGGCCCTCCCTGCCGAGTGAAGAGACGCGGTCCCAGCCACCACAGGGCCGGTCTTCCTCGTTTGTTGCTGGTGCTGAATCGAGCTCTGGTGTGGCCTGAGGAATAAAGATAAGGAAAACACCACCACATACCAGATCATAGAAATAAATACAGGTCAGTTTCTCTTCCTCAGGGAACACGGGGTTGGAAGAGGAGAAGAGCCTAGGGCGAGGTGCGTGTGCTGAGATCCTGCTAAGAGCCCCCACCCGACAGGCAGTCTTCCTAGGTAGGATGTAAGTGAGGGAAATGCACCTAGTGCCCTGGGGTTCTCCCTGAATAGTAACCCCACTACTGCTGGGGTGCAGAAGGCGGTGGGCAGTCCGATGGATCCTGACACCTACCGCACATTTGCTCGACTTTCAGGAGTCTGAAGATGATAGCAGTTTGGCCCTGCATATAGTCCTTCTCAACTTAAAGTTAAGTGTCAGGACTCTGATGTGGAAGCGGACTTAGAGGACATTAATCCTCCCTCTTACCTTGCAGGAGAGTATTCATTCACTGATACAGCTACTATACAACAGCCAGAATCTTTTCAAGAGCTTTATCCCTATGACGAAGAAGATCCTTGCCATTTTAGGGAACCATCTATTAACATTCCAGTATCTTTGGTAACAGACTTGCGTCACATGCTAAGTAATTACTACAGACGCTTTCCTGAGGTGAATGCTCTGCAACATACTCCGCCTCCTCAACATGCTCCTGTAGAGCACGCATGACAAGTAACACCTAGGCCTATAAGGGAAAATATTTTGCCTCCTCCTATTGTTATTCCTGACGATACTCAAAATGTGGATCAACAACAAGTACAGGAAGGAGAGATACACCCTGATTTTGACACCCAGGACGAATGGGATGATTACATAGTTCCCACGCTGTCATCTCCTATCCCTCCTCCTGCAGACTCTCCCCCTGCTGACATTGGGAGCTTTCATGACCTACTAGAACGTGCCTCGAAGTGCTTTGATCTACCTATGCCAGTTAAACAAACTGAGTGTTTCTTGTATGACTTTAAGCCAGGCACTCAATAATCCATTACGGCAATCCCCATAATGGATTACTTATGGCAAGAAGGTCTAAAACTGATGCCGACACCAGCTTCTATCCCAGTGGTAATTCCGAAACTCGGCAAAAAGTACAAAGCCCCTGATAATTCACCCACATGCCTCATCGGTCATCCTAGACCGGATTCTGTAATCATGCAGGCTGCACAAAGAAGAGCTAAAAGCCCGGCATCTCAGTGTTCTGCACCTCCCGATAAAGAAGGACGCAGGCTGGACAACATCGGGAAAAGGTTTTCCGCTCTGGCGGCTACCTCTATGAGAGCCTCCTACGCTACGGCCATTCTGGGAAGATACTACCAACAGATGTGGTCGGACATTTTCTCGCTTTTAGAACACCTTCCTGAAGATAAGAAAAAGGAAGCAAAGGATATCTTATCAGAAGGAGAAAGAGCTTCCACTGAAATTATAGAGATTGCTACGGATATCTCTTCTACTTCATTTCGTCAAATGGCAGGAGCAGCGGTGCTGAGGCGTCAGGGGTGGCTGAAGGCGACTAGCTTCAGTCCTCAGGTTCAGGCTAAGCTGCTAGATATGCCTTTTGATGGCGAATGTTTATTTGGCAGTCATATAGATGAAGCCCTTCAGTCTATAAAGAAGGACACAGACTGCTAAATCCTTGGCAACGCTACAACAATGTCGTTTCCAGTCCTTTTGGGGCAGAGTTCGAGGGCAGTATGTACCCAGACCGCAGTCCCAATAGCGGTTACCCTCAAAACACCTATCAGGAGTACAATCAACCTTTCAGGTCCAGCACTGCATCATCCTATTCACGGCCCACTGGTCGTAAAAGACAGCAATCTGACAGAAGATTGCAGGATTCGAACAAGAGGCAATGAGTTTCTCCAGGCCCCTGACACCACAATCCTACACCAATTCGAACCAACCTGCTCAAACTTCTTACAAAAATGGATGTCCATCTCGTCGGACAAATGGGTTTTGGATGTCTTCCGTTACACCCTAGAGTTTGTACAGTATCCTCCAACTACCCCTCCTCCGAAGGTACCACATCGTCGTCTACCAGATCTCAAGAGAGAAATAAAAACTCTTCTTTCCAAACGCGCCATAGAAAAGGTACCCTTACATCAGCGCAATCGGGGGGTTTAGTCCCACTTCTTCTTAATCAAATAGAAGATATGGAAATGGAGGCAGGTCTTGGACCTCCTGTTACTGAACAAATTCATCAAAAAACCAATCTTTCAAGATGTTGTCTCTGCAGGGGGCGTGGCTTAGGAGCCTTCGGAGATGGCCGCTGTTCCCGGGAGCTCCGCAGCGACGTGAGGCGACGGGAACTCTCCAGGCTTCTCTTCACATTCTGGGACCCCAATTTCCAACCGCACGAGCGTCGGAACCTTTGCTCGTCAATGTGCGCTCGTCGCGGAGGTATGGAGCGCATTCAAATAATGCCTTTTTGACTTCTTTCACCGGCTGCGATTCTTCACAGAGTTGCGGCCGCCATTTTGTTTTTCTTTGCGTTCCTCTCAACCAAGGCTGTTAGATTTTTGAATATATTTCCCCTCACAAAAATGCACGTTTGGCATTATCTCGACGTTTTTCTTTCTTGCTGGGCCATTTTCTCCTCGTTCTGAATAATACTTTAAGCAGCATAAATTCCGGGACTGATATAATTGGATTTTCACTTTACTGCAACTCTACACAGAGTGCATTGTTAATTATTTTCACTTTCGGTGTGATTCTATTAGTGTAGAGTGTTCTCTGGGATAATTGAAGAGAGTTTCTCCTCAAATTCCTTCATGGCAATGCCTCGTGTTAGCCGTAATAGTGCACAACTTATCAAAGGCTCACCTTTAGAAGACCATAATCCTTTTAATATCCTATTAGAGAACATGGAAGATGTTGCCACTGAATCTGCTGGTGCAAAGTAACCCTGGGCAAAGCACTACACTACGCTCGCGTAGTTTGCGAAGTTTGCGCTACTTCGCACAACACGAATTGCACGTAGCACAGTGCAAACACGCGTAGCGTAGTGCAGCGGTCATTTTTTGCTTGCTCGCGGTCCTCAACGTCAAGTTGGCGACCGCGAGCAAGCAAAATGACATCCCGGCGAGACTTTTTCTCGTTCGCGATCAGCAACATCAAGTTGCCGATCGCGAGCGTGGAAAATAAACCTCCCGGCGAGATTCTCAATGCGGGGAGGTCAGGTTTCTCATTGCGAGTGGTCGCGTATGCTCGCGACCGCTCGCGATGAGAAACTACCAGTCCGCGTTGAGAAAGCTGCCGCTCGAGTAAAAATCTACTCGAGCAGCAGTAAAAGACAGCTCGCACTGTGCAAGATGCCGTTTTCAATGATTGCACAGTGCGGACAAGCATCCGGCACTGTGCAATCATTGCGAACAGTGCACTACGCAGTTCGCGTAGTGCTACGCGTAGCTCGCGTAGTGCGAACTGCACTTTGCGTAGCTTCGCGTAGCGCTACTTCGCGAACTACGCCCAGGCTTAGTGCAAAGGGATTGGCATCTTCTACACCTCGCCCCTGTCCTAAACAGGGTTCCAAAATACCAGCAACGTCGTCCTCCACTTCAGGCAAGCGAGTGAAGGTAAACCCACCTTCTCCTACTGCTTCCTCAACTTCAATTTCTATGGAGCTCCTCCTTGAGGAAATTTGCGCGCTTAAGCCATGTATGGAAGAAACCAACATACGTCTGCAAAGTCTGGAAGACAACTGGTCTCACACTGAGCAAAGGGTTGAAGACCTAGAGAAACGAGTTGACTCTGTTCAAGAATGTGCAAGTCAGGTCCCCCTTATGCACAGAGAGATAGATCATCTTAAACAACAAGTTGAAAATTTGGAAAACCGCAATAGACGCAACAACCTACGCATTTATGGACTGGTTGAAGGTCTCGAAGGTTCTAATCCAATATCCTTTTTTCAATCCTTTCTCCCAACTCTACTTGGTCTTCCAGATACTCCATCATTAAATATTCAACGTGCACATCGTTTGGGGCCGAGTCCTCAGTCTTCATCTTCTTCAGCGAAACCTAGAGGAATTATTTTATATTTTCTAGAATACACAGATTTACTTAAAGTTCTCCACGCTGCCAAACAACGAGGAAAGATTTCAAGGAATGGTTCTAACCTCTTTTTTGCCCAAGACTATGCCAAAGCGACTGCTGACCGACGTAAAAAGTTCCTGGACATGAGACCTGCACTCCACAACTTGAATGCTCGATATGGCCTGTTTCACCCTTGTCTCTTCAAAGTGACTTATAATAACAGAACAACAAATTATGAAGATCCTGCACATCTCCAGCAATTTTTGGTCACCTGCAGACGGGAGTCTATGGACATTTCTAAACCATAAATGTCGTGTTACTCCTAATATTGTTTGTTTTCTTATTGTGAATTTGTCCCATCCTTAATGTATTTTGTAACTTTGTAAATGTTTTTGGTTAATATGTTCTCTTTTCTTCCTCATCAGGTTACGAATATGTGGTCCCCCACTCTTTGTCCCTTCCATTCTTCCTGGATGATGTCCCCCTTGCCGTTCTCGTCCTGAGGTCCTCCCTTCGGCGTCCTTCCTCCCCTATGTGGCTCCACCAACCCCACCCGTATTGTCTTCCTGTGGTATGTTTTTTCCATTATTGTCTTGTCTTATCAAAGGTTTGTTGGATTCAAGTTTTCTGTTCATTGTTCCTCTTTTTCCCCTTTATTTTTCTATCCCTAATCTCATGTTTCATCTTAAATACTGGTCTTCTCTTTTATCTTTTCTGTACAATTCTTCTCTTCCTTCTTATTCTTACTTATTTTTCTACTCTCTGTTTTTCTATATCTTTAAATACAGTTCCTATATGACAGTTCTTCAAAATCATAATTTGAAGTGTGATATATTACTATTCATATATATATATAAGTATTCTTCTCACATTGTTTATTTTAACGTATATATTTAGATGTCGTTAAATATTTTATCTTGGAATGTTAAGGGTTTGGGTTCTCCCATTAAGCGTCAGCGAGTTTTATCACATATTGCAAGTTTAAAAGGTGATATTGCTTTACTACAAGAAATTCATGTAACGGACACTGAGGTATCTAAATTACGACGGCACTGGGTGGGACATGTTTTTGCATCACCAGGTTCAGGGAAGCGTAATGGTGTCGCTATACTCTGCCATAAACGTTTAGATGTCCAACTCATAAATCAAGACAATGATTCTGAAGGCAGATGGATTGCAGTGTCTCTATTGATAAACAACATTCCTTTAACCATTTTTAATATTTATGCCCCTACTAACCAAGATAAAACGTTCTGGCCCCAAATCTTATCCTCTTTGATGCAACGTACTGACGAATATTTAATTTTAGGGGTGATTGTAACATGGTTATGGATCCTTTTATGGATAGAAGGTCTAATTCTAGATTCTCTCCTTCTTCTATGCATACTCAATTCACCTCCACTATTTCACAAAGGTCTCTTGTAGACTCCTGGAGGCTCTGTCACCCTTCATTACAAGAATACACTTATTATTCACCTGCTCACTCATCTCAATCCCGGATAGATTATCTCTTTATTTCCAAAGCCCTAACCCAACACATCTCCCACTCTGACATAGGTTCTATCCTAATTTCCGATCATGCCCCAGTCTCTTTGAATCTGGACTTACTCCCTCCCGTTAAGGGAACCAAGCGATGGAGATTCAATAACTCTCTTCTATTAGATTCTAAATTTACATCAGCCTTTCTTGATTTTGCAAAATTATTTTTTGAAGAGAATGAGTCCCCTCAAATATCTCCCCAAATTATATGGGATTCCTTTAAAGCTGCCTCTAGAGACTTCATTATTTCTTTTGTTGCCCAAAAGCGACGAGCATCCTCTCAGTCCATACAATTACTCAATACTCAAATTAAAAGATTAGAACATTCGTATTATTTGTCTAAGAGCCAATCTGAGTTGAATGAACTTATTAAAGCCAAACTCTCTTTTAATAAACTTTCTACTGAGTCTGCGAATTTATACTTACTTAAATCTAGTGCTAAATATTATAGTGCACAAAATAAATCTGGTAATCTTCTTGCTAATTATCTTAAAATTAAAAAGGAACGTACCAAAATTGAATCTATTGTATCTTCTTCTAATTCTATAGCACATAAAGATGAGGATATTCTATTAGAATTCACTAACTTTTATCAAAAACTTTATACCCCTGAATCCCATCCTCAACAGACTGACATTGCTCAATATTTATCCTCCGTTCCTTCACCCTCCCCCGGATCTAGATCTCTCCTCCTTGGAAGCTGATATACAGACTAAAGACATTCTTAAAGCCATTCAAGTAATCAAAAAAGGAAAAGCTCCTGGGCCGGATGGATTTACCGTAGAATTTTACATACAATTTTCTAATTTACTTATTCCCAAATTGCATCAACT
Organism: Calotriton arnoldi; assembly: GCA_963921515.1. Lineage (NCBI taxonomy): Eukaryota > Metazoa > Chordata > Amphibia > Caudata > Salamandridae > Calotriton > Calotriton arnoldi. The sequence goes on from CAWUFW010008509.1 coordinate 739,124, forward strand.
ATTTTTATTTTTCATTGCATCCCAGAAATCTGAAGGCTCATTCCAAGAAGCTTTGATTTGTCTTCTCCCTAAAGAAAATAAAGATCACACATTATGTAAGAATTATAGGCCAATCTCTTTGATTAACCTAGACTATAAAATTTTCGCGAACATTCTTGCGCTCCGTTTGGATAACATCTTACCAAAATTAATTGGAAGAGAACAATGTGGTTTCATTAAGGGTCGACATTTATCGGATAATACTCGACTCTTTTTCAATGTTCTTAGTAAATCCCATTCCCATAAACAATCTCTAGCAGCTGTTGCACTAGATGCCGAAAAGCTTTTGACAGGGTTAATTGGCAGTTTATTTTTTCGACACTCGTCTGGTTTGGTTTTGGCCCTAAATTCCTTTCTTATATCTCGTTATTATATTCTTTTCCTAGATCTTTTATTTTAGCTAATGGTCTTGTTTCCTCCTCATTTCCACTATTCAGGGGGGTTCGACAGGGCTGTCCACTTTCTCCTCTTTTATTTGTCTTGGCGTTAGAACCCTTTCTAACAAGAATTCGTGTAAATAAAAATATCACAGGTTTTCCATATGGTGAGAAACAACTGAAGATTTCAGCATACGCGGACGATATTCTTTTATTTATTTCTAATCCCCAAACTTCAATGCCAACTTTTTTATCAGAAGTTTCAGCTTTTGCTTTAGTTTCAGGATATAAACTCAATGTTGATAAATGTGAAATCCTTCCTTTAAACAAACATTGTTTCCATGCTGATTTTTGGCCTCTCTCTTTCACTGGAACCCAACGAAGATTAAATATTTAGGCTTATGGTTCACACCCTCTATCAAAGATACGGTATCACTAAACTTAAAAAATCTGCAATTACATTTAACCAGTTCCACCGCACGCTGGCACCCCTTATTTTTATCGTGGTGGGGTAGATTGGATTCTATAAAAATGATGTTAGTCCCAACAATTTTATTTTTCTTATCTAATCTTCCAGTTAATATTCCTAAATCCTGCTACAAGAATATCTATAATATTCTTTCAAAATTCTTATGGCAAGACAAAAGAGCTAGGATGTCCTTTTCCAAACTTAAACTACCTAAACATTTAGGTGGAGTCAATTTTCCTGATTTCTCGTCATATCATACTTCATTTTTTCTTAAATTTTCTTCCTCCTTGCTATCTGAGAATATGATCGATTCTACGTCTCAGCCTTTATGGGTGGAGGTTGAAAACTCTTTTTTCTATCCCTTCTCGTTTGAGGAATTTATTTCTATTTCTCACACTCCCCAAAAACTTTCTCTTCCCATTCTTAAAAATGTTCAGTAAAATCTTCCATCCGCTCATATTAGATGGTCTAGATGATCGTACTTGTTTTCTTCAATCCCCAATTTGGTATAACAATCTTATTAAAATTAAAAATAGGACTCTTTTTTGGAAAGATTGGATAGAAATTGGTCTTAGATGGACGTATCAGCTTTTTCACGGCGAAACTTGTATCCCCTTCTCTCTGATGCAATCCCGTTTTTCTCTTCCTTCGTCTTATCAATCCAAATATATTTTGCTGACCGCAGCTGCTCAACATTCCTATGATACCCTCATAAACTCCTCTGCACATGCTAATTCTTCACTCATCTCGCTCACTTTTTACAGTCCCCCTCTTCTGCATCTCAAATTTATAACAAATTAAGAAATTCTGTTACTATACGGGATAAATCTAATGTAGAATGCAACTGGGAATCTGATTTACAGGATTCCTTTGATATCTCAACATGGAACAAACTTTGGATGAAAATAAGGAAGTCTTCTAGAGCAGCGAATATTACACAAACCTTATTTTTTATTTATAATAGACTTTTAATCACTCCAGCCAAAATTCATCACATTGATTCCAATACTCCCTCTACCTGCTGGTCTTGTCCGGCCCCCGTAGCTGACCTTAAACATATGTTATTTACATGTCCAGTTACTCATAATTTTTGGATTAGAGTGTGGCAACAAATTAACAAAATTTTTCGTACACACTTCCCTTTTTCTTTTACACATATTTTTCTAGGTAGCATCTCAGAAATATGGTCCTCCTTTTCTACTAACGTATCCATTGTTGATCTGCTTATAGCTGTAGCATTTCAACAGATTACTAAGTCATGGAAAAATGCTTCAAACATATCATTTCAGGCTTGGTGGTATGGAGTTTGCTATAATCATAGATTAGATAGGGCATATGTTTACCCCATTACACTTGCTATTAAGAGAGATTTATTGTGGTTACCTATTACGGATTTCTTAAACATATCAGCTCAATCCTTACCCCTACATACTCCTTGCAATGAGGAAGTATCCAAACCGCCTTGAAGTTAAAAAATTACTCATCTATTTTCTAATTTAGTTATATATTTTTGACCACCTTATAAGCTAATATTATAGGAAGTAATGTAACTCAAATGTTGTATTTTCTATTATAAGATCAGTTGTAACATTCTATATAAGTTTTTCCCTCCCCCCTTTCCCCTCACCCATCCCTCCCCTTTTTTCCTTTACTCATGAAATATTTATATTATAGTATAAGTATATTCTGTGTTGTATTGCTGTTATATCTTATTTCCATATCCAATAAAAATTTCTTTTACAACTTAAAAAAAAAAAAAGATGTTGTCTCTGCAGGAAACCCTTCTTCTTATGGAAAAAGGGGGTTATCTGTCATCTCTCGATCTTCTCGATGCTTATTTTCACATCCCCATTCATCCCACGCATCGAAGATATCTCAGGTTCGAAGTGGCGGGGTGCCATTATCCCATTCAGAGTGCTTCCCTTCGGTTTGAGGTCGGCCCCCAGGGTCTTCACCAAGTACATGGCTCCGATAGTTTCCTTTCTGAGACCTTCAGGTCACCAGGTATTCTCCTACCTGGACGATTGGTTAATAAAAGCTCCTTCATTTCAGGCAGCCAGGAACTCTACTCAAACTTGCCGGAATCTTTTCCAGTCTCTGGGTCTTCACCTCAATCTAGAAAAGTCTTTTCTCATTCCTTCCAACTCTCTGAATTTCCTAGGAGCTCGCATCGATACAAATCTCTGCAAAGCCTTTCCGACTCCCAAAGGGTCTCGTGTCTCCAGGAGACGACACACCTCCTATCATCAAAAAGGTCCGTTTCTGTCAGAAAGTACAAATTTATGCTGGGGATGATGTCCTCATGCATTCAACTAATTCCCAATTGCCGTCTTCGTATGCGCCCACTGCAGGAGCAACTGGGCACTCAATAGGTTCAATCCAAGGGGTCATTTACCGACATGATCCAAATCTCGACGACTATGAAAGGTGCAATGTCTCGGTGGAGGACCAAGGAAAACCTTACTCAGGGTCTGTCTTTCATTCACTCAACTCCTCAGTTTGTGATGACGTCGGATGAGTGCATGGAGGGCTGGGGAGCTCACCTTCAGGAGCTACAGGTGCACGGGAAATGGTCCAAGCAGGAATCAAAATGTCACATAAACCTTCTAGAGTTAAGAGCGGTGTTCTTGGGCCTGAAAGCTTTCTTTGCTCGGATTCGGGGATCTCCAGCTCTAGTCCAGACGGACAACACCATCACCATGTTCTATCTCTAGAAACAGGGTGGCACGAGATCTCAGGCTCTCTCTCTTTAAGCGCAGAAGATTTGGGAATGGGTTCTCCTCAATCAAATTTCTCTTCGGGTGGAGCATGTGCCAGGGGTCCACAATCAGTGGGCCGACTCTCTCAGCAGGGTGTCCAAACAGTGCCACAAATGGGAGCTCAACGACCAGATGTTGCAGATGCTCTTTCGGTCTTGGGGCTCCCCAATATTAGATCTGTTCGCTACGTACCTCAATAAAAAGTGCACCTTTTACGCAAGCAGGACTCCTCAGCTGGGATCATGGGGAGACGCTTTACTGCTCTCCTGGACAGGAAAATTTGCCTATGCCTTCCCCCGTTTGCTCTCATTCCTCGAGCTCTCCAAAAAATGAAACGGGAGCTGTGCCGCATCATTCTCATCGCTCCCGGGTGGGCAAGGCAATTTTGGTTTACAGAGTTACTTCGCCTATCAGAGTGCACTCCGATTCTCTTTCCTCCAAGGGAGGATCTTCTTTACATGGACAAGGGGCAAGTGATTCATCCTCAAATCCACTCTCTTCACTTGTCGGCTTGGCTCCTCACTACATTGAATTTGGGAATTTGAACATACCCAATGATTGCAAAGCAATCTTACAAAATTCTTGAGCTCCTTCCACGCTCAAATGTTACTCTGCAAAATGGAAAAGGTTCTGTGTGTGGTGCAGTGCTTATTTTTTACATCCACTTTCATCCACACCGGAACAAGTATTGCCCTATCTCTTGCACCTAGCCAAGGCAGGACTCTTGCATTCTTCCATTAAGATCTACCTTGCTTCGATTTCTAGATACAGACGACGTCTGGATCAATCTTCGTTGTGGTCTCATAGACTTATTAAGGAATTTCTGAAAGGCCTCTTCTGGACCTACCCACAGGTGAAATCCCCTCCAGTGCTGTGGCAATTAAATACGGACCTGTCACAACTAATGCGTTCCCCATTTGAGCCTATTCACAAATGTGACTTAAAATTTCTCTCTTGGAAGGTGGCCTTTCTCTTGGCCATTAAGTCAGCCAGACATATCAGCAAAATCCAGGCATTCACTATAAAGGAACCATTTCTTCAATTTCTAGCAGACAGGATTATTCTACATACAAATCCTTCTTTCATACCAAAAGTACCATCGTCTTATCACCTCAACGAGCCTATAATTCTGCCTAAATTTTTTCCAAATCCGTCCTTGGTGGCAGAAAAATCTCTCTATTCTCTGGACATCAAACGCTGTTTGAAATTTTATCTACAAATAACAAAATCCTTTCGTAAATCTTCTCAACTGCTGGTCTCAACTCTGCACCCAGGAAGGGACTCGCCCTAACTAGGGCCAGTATTGCTCGCTGGGTCACTTCAACTATTGTCTTCTGCCATGAGAAGGCTGGTCATCCATTGCCTGCAAGGGTGCAGGCCCATTTGACAAGGAAGGTCGCAACTTCTTCAGCCCTGTTTGCGGGGGCTTCTCTCCCTGACATATGCAGGGCAGCAACGTGGGCGAGGACACACACGTTCACAAAGCATGACTGCCTGTATGGTTTGCGGAAGGCAGATATAGCCATGGGACAAGCGGCTCTTCATCATCTCTTTGCCTAAGGTAGGAGGCTTGTAGCTATCCTGATTTCTTTATTTACTTACTTTGTTTATTCTTGTATGTCTATTTGATTGTTATTTCTACTTGAATTAGTAGAATTCTGGTTATATATATATATATTTTCTTTGGTACTGTCATGGTGGGATTGTTCACCTTCCCGCCTTCATTGTTACTTCTATTTATCAATATACTGCTCTTTAATTGGATCCAAGCATGTGAATCTATAAAAGATACAATACTGGAGAAAAAACAAGTTACTTACCTGTACACTGTGGTTCTCCAGTATTGATATCTTTTATTGATTCACATGCGACCCGTCCTCCTCCCCTGTTAGGCTCACCATTCTACCTCAGAGTAATACATATATATATTTACACACTTGTGCTCAAAATCTGAGGTGTGGGGGCTCTGTGGAGAGGGTTACTCTGACGTCTCTGCTGTGATTGGGTGAACTTTGGATGCTATAAAATGAGGTTGATAGAGTGCTGAATTGAATTTTCTCTCTATGGAGGTCTGTGTAATGTATTCAGTACTACTATTTCTACTGTTACCGTGGGACTCCCATCATGATGACCGGGAAGATTCAAGCATGTAAATCTATAAAAGATATCCATACTGGAGAACCACAGTGTAAAGGTAAGTACCTTGTTTTTTCCTGTTCATTAAATCCAATTTGACACCCAGCCTGGGCAAACCAAACTTCAGATTATGATTTGTTTTTAAATCTCCTTTAAGCGCTGTCTGTTGTGTCTGGTACTATTCTCAGGACCTGAATTTTTAGAAGCACCATCATTTAACAGGGCCTTCTTCTTTAAAACTGTTCCATTAGATGCTCAATCACAGGCGTCCTCTCAAAACTTTGTATCCGTTTTCATGAGGAAATGTGTTAATTTTTCAGTGCTGTAGTCTGCCAAGTGCTTTATCCAAACCTCTGTAGGAGATTCCTTCTTCTTTCAATGCAGTTTGATCAAATGTTTAACCATGCTTAAGAAAAGATTGTGGAGAATCTTGTTTGGATGTTCTTCCTTAGTGTCTTGGTCCACCAGCATGCCCAAAAGTAGCACTGAAGGATGTTGTTGTACAACCTCATCTGTGGTCATGTGAATGTGTTGGAGTACATCATCCCAAAATGGTTTGGTCATTCCACAATTCCTCCTACTATGCAAATATGTGCACACAAGTGTGTGCCTTTTCCCGTACCACTCCTCCAACAAGCCACCCAAGCCTTTGGGTACATTTGTTTCAATCTACTCAGAGTCAGACACAACCTCATAGCGAGTTTCTATTCTCTCTCCATATGTTAGGTGCTGTTAAAGCCTTTGTGTAAATAGCGCCAGTGTCTCCCACTTCCATCTACACTCTGCCTCCCATTTAGTTTTATTTGCACTGTAGGAGGCTGGCTTAGTATATGATGCACACTTATTCAAGTGGTGCACCTTGCACTATTCCAGGCAACCCTTATGGTGATTTAGTGATCTTTAATAATCATGGAAAGCTCTCAAAGTGGGAGCTGTGGAGAGCAGCCTTCAGGCTTATCTTGAAGACATGTTAAGCAGCTTGTTTTACCAGTTTAATCTGTAGTGTAGATTAGATGAGAAGAGACCACACAGTATTTAGCAAAAATAAGTCTATTTATTACAACACTATCACATTGGTATATCTCATACCCGTAGATATCAACACAATACACAAGAATACTTCACATGCAAACAGGTAAGTAGCAAAAAATACAGTTTTCTCCAGAGGGAGACAAACCATATATTAAGAAAGTGGAATGCAAATGAGAACGGGACTTGGACCAGAAGACCCAGAGGAGTCGGAGACACAAGGAACCCCACGGAGGCTGAGTGCAGAGTGGGATCACAGCCGGGTGCCCAAGGGAAGTCAATGTAGAAGTCACGGTTGCAGTTTTGAAGAAGAAGGACCCTTCACAGAGGACCCAAATGAAACCCTTTGGAAGACAGAAGGTTAAAGAGCCACTCCACCCGTGGATGCTCGGGGAACCAGGATACCTACTCCAGGGAAGCCGGGTGCATAGAGGTGGAGTGACATCGGAGTCTGCCATGGAAGACAAAGGAATACTTTGAAGAAGATGCCTCTGGAGAAGTTCAAGAAGGTGTCCGGTGGAATCCAAAGGTGGATTTGGTAAGTGAAGAACCTGCAAACAGGGGGGACAGAGTCTATGCCCCTTGGTGGTGACCAGGAGGCACGGAGACACAATGCCCACCGATGTCGGAAGGTTCTGAAGAGTCGATTGTGACCTTGTCGCTGCAGATGTGAGGACCAGGCAATGCTGAGGAAGAACAGGAGCTGTGCAAGAGCTGTCCCACGTCAGATGTCGGTGACTAGGTGGTCGGTGTCCAGCGGGAACACCAACAAGCGTTGGAAACCCCAACTGGCATGGAAGACAAAAAAGGAGCATTGTTGGGACCAGCAAGGTTCAAAGGACTCACCAACAGCAGGAGAGTCAGAACAGGCCCCAAGCAAGCAGGGGAGCCCACTGAAGCAATAAAAGACCCTCAGGAGGACACACAGGCCGAAGGCACAGGAGTCGCAAGAGGAACTCAAGCAATTCACCAAAGATGAAGGCCCACTGTGCAGAGGATTTTGATATAGGAAGTACGAGATGCTGGAGGCTGGAACTTCTTGTTACCCAAAGATCTCTGGAGTGCAGAGCCAACAAGCCTTGGCAACGGCAAGTTGAATTAGTGCACAGGGGTTCGGTCCAAGTGGTTCCGACAAGGGATACTGGTCTCGAAATTGCAGAGAGGACAGGTCAGGCCTCGAGGGAGTTGCAGAACTACCACCTGTGTTGCTGAGCCTCGGAAAGACCATAGGATGACAGGAGCAGCAGACCGGCCAGCTTTGATTCGGCGCCTGCAAATGCAGGGGAGTGACTCCTTCACTTCAAGGGAGATTACTTTGGGTGCCCTTGATGCCCACGGGTCTGTTGAAGAACCTAGAAGAGGCTACAGACACAGACAACGAACATGACTTGAAGAACAGCAAGACCAGGAGCAGCAGCAGTCTTCCTTGGTGCAGTTTCGGTTCCAGTCGAAGTCCAACAAAGTCCAAGGGCCCAATTCACAAAGGTGAAATGAGACAAAAGTCTAACTTTACGACTTTCGGTATTCTCAAAAGGCATTTACGAGATGAAAAGTTAGACTTTTGTCTCAGTTAAACTTACGTTTTGGTATTAAGTCTAACTGAGACCAAAACTTAAGTTAAACTCAGACGAAAGTCTAACTTTATGACTTTCGGTATTCATAAAGGGCATTTAGGAGTAATAAAGCAAGATTTTTGTCTCAGTTTAACTTAAGTTTTGGTCTTAAGTCTAACTGAGACCAAAACGTAAGTTAAACTGAGACAAAAGTCTAGCTTCATGACTTTTGGCATTCACAAAGGGCATTTAGTAGTAGTAAAGTTAGACTTGTGTCTCAGTTTAACTTAAGTTGTAGTCTTAAGTCTAACTGAGACCAAAACATCAGTTAAACTGAGGCAAAAGTCTAACTTTACTACTCGTAAATACCCTTTGTGAATACCAAAAGTTGTAAAATTAAACTTTTGTCTTAGTTTACCTTTGTGAATCGGGTCCTATGTGTCCAGATGGTCAAAGAATGACATACTTTTAGTGTTGAGTCTTGTCCCATTTTGAATCTAAGGAACCACCCAAAGGTAAGCCCTAAAGTACCCCAAGGAAAGGGTTGGAACAACTCGGGGTTCCCTCCCGGAGGAGGAGCTGGACAGAGGGGAGAATACTCCAATGTCCTTTGTCCAGTTTTTGTGCCAGAGCGGGAGTGAAGGGCTCCCTGAACTGGCTCAAACTGGAGTATGCGAGGAGGGCACCAAATGTGGTCCTCGAAGCAGTCTGGTGGCTCTGGCAAGTGCCCCCACCACAGCGCAAATACTGTCAGGGAGGTGGTCACACCTCCCTGCAACAGGAAACCTATTGTTCTACCTTCCTCCAATCAAGCTCAGCAGCATTGGGCAGAATTGTGTATGTGGTTAGCAGCAGCACTAGCTTGCTTGCAGACCCTGAAAGGCTGTTACGGGAGTACAGGGGGGTCCTCTAAGGACCCCCCAGTACATGGGATCATACTTCCAACACTGGAATCGGTGTTGAGGTATGAGTCTAAAAAGTTTGATACCAAACATGAACGGGTTCGGTGTAGCCACTATGTAGTTAGACATCTTGTTATGACAGATGTCCACTATATGTATTATAATGGCTGACCGAATTTCAAAAGCCTGGAGAATCGGCTCCAGGGTTTAAAGGGGTGTCCTGCTCAGGCAGGGGACCCTCACACTTATAACCAAGCACCCTGCCCTTAGGACTGAAGAGCCTGCCATAGGGGTGACTTGTAGGTTTTAAGTGCATTGACCTCAGATATAAGGAAACATATATCTGTCGGGAGAGGTGCAAGCACCAACTAACACAGGCAGCAATGGCAGGCCTGTAGTCACAGTTTAAGTGGACACCCATGGGTGGCACAGTACATGCTGCAGCCTATGGGAGACCCCTGGTGTACCTATGCCACGGGTACCTTAGTACCATATGCTAGGGACTTACAAGGGTACACCAGTAGCCAATTGTGGAGGTTCCAAAGTACTTAACATTGTAAATTTGGCAGAGAAAGCACAATTGCTGGGGTCTTGATTAGCAGGATCCCAGCAGACTATGTCAAAAGCACACTGACACTCAGCAAAAAGTGGGGGAAACCAGGAAAGTAGATCCTACTTTCTTACATAACCCTCCCCCAAATGTAAGGAGACAAGACTAACATTTCCCAGTTGAGTCTTAATTTTCTAAGTGGAAATATCTGGAAAGTCCATCTGCGTTGGTATGGTTACTCCCAGGTCTATGTTCCGCAGAGAAGTCCATCCACTGTAGGGAAATGTACCACCTCAAAAGTTTGGGATTTTCACCCTTAATTTGTTTAAGCCATAAGAGGGCTATCTGCATTAAGTTGTGACAATATTACACCTACCCCTATCTCAGAAGCATCTGTCTGGTCAATGAAGGTTTTGGAGTAATCAGGGCTTTGTAGAATTGGAGCAGAGCACATGGCTTGTTTCAGGTCATCAAATGCCTTCTAACAGCTAAATGTCCACTGAACTTTCTTAGGAATTCTTTTTGAGGTGGGATCATTAGGAGGTGTCACTATGGATCCATAGCCCTTAACAAACCTCCTGTAGTACCCAGTCAGGCCCAAGAAAGCTCCGACCTGAGACTGGGTAGTGGGAGCATCCCAGTCCATGATGGTCTGGATTGTGCTCTCCAATGGCTTAACTTGGCCTCCAACTACAAGGTGGCCCAAGTACACAACCTTACTCTTCCCTATCTGGCACTTTGTGGCCTTGATAGTGAGGCCTGCCATCTGCAGCTCCTCAAGTACATTTCTGAGGTAGACCAGGTGATCTTCCCAGGTGGAGCTAAAGACAGCAATATCATCTAGATATACTGCACTATAGGCTTCCAGACTTGTTAAGACTTTGTTTACTAGCTTCTGAAACGTGGCAGGTGCATTCTTCAAACCAAAAGGCATCACAATAAATTGATAATGCCCACTGGGGGTTGTAATTGCTATTTTTGGCTTGGCATCCCCCAGTCTGATTTGCCAGTAGCCAGGTAAAAAATACTGAGATACTTGGCAGAATCGAGATTATCAATCAGTTCTTCTCCCCTTGGGATTGGATGGACATCAGTCCTAGTGACTGCATTGAGTCTCCTGTAATCCACACAGAACCTCATCGCTCTCTTACCATCCTGGGTGTGAGGTTTTAGGACAAGGACTACAGGACATGCCCAGGGGCTATCTGAAGGCTCAATGACCCCCAAATTCAGAATCTTTTGGACCTCAGTCCTGATGCAGTCTCTGACATGGTCAAGCTGTCTATACATTTTGCTCTTCACAGGCAGACTGTCACCGGTGTCCACCTCATGGGTACGCCAGGTGGTTTGACTAGGTGTCAGAGAAAAGAGGCCAGAAAACTGACTGAGAACCTGTCTACAATCAGCTTGCTGTTGACCAGTATGGCTGTCTGCCAAGAATACTCCTTCTACTGATTTATCAACAGGGTCTTGTGAGAGGAGATCATGGAGAGGGTCACTCTCTTCCTCTGTCCGTCATTAGTGGCCAGGAGCAAGCTCTAGTCAGCCCTATCAATAAAAGGCTTTAGGCGGTTGACATGAAGTACCCTGTGGGGACTTCTTGGAGTACCTAGTTCAACCAGGTAAGTGACCTCACCTTTTTGCTCAAGTATGGTGTGGGGGGCCCTCCACTTGTCCTGGAGAGCTGCTGGGGCCACAGGATGCAACAACCACACTTTCTGTTCTGGCTAGTAAACAGTCAGTACAGCCTTTTGGTCATGCCAGCTTCCTGAAGGTCCTGGTTAGCCTCAAGGCTTTTGCTGGCCTTCTTCATATACTCAGCCATACGAGAATGCAGGCCAAGTACATAGTCACCTATGTACTGTTTAGGGGGTTCGAGAGGCTGCTCCCATCCACACACAATGGACTCCTCACTGGATGTCCAAACAGAAGTTTAAAGTAGCCCACCCCCTTCTGAGGAACCTCTCTGTAGGCAAATAGGAGGCAGGGTAGTAAGACATCCCATTTTCTCCTCAGCTGTTCTGGTAGTCCCATGATCATACCCTTTAGGGTCTTATAGAACCTTTCAACAAGCCCATTGTCCTGTGGATGATAGGGTGTGGAAAACTTGTAGTTTACACCAGACTCCTTCCACATAGCAGTGATGTAGCTAGACATGAAGTTAGTACCTCTGTCTGACAAGACCTCCTTAGGAAACCCAACTCGGTAAAAGATTCCCAGCAGGGCCATAGCCACCACAGATGCTGTAGTGGTCCTAAGTGGAATAGCTTCTGAATACCTAGTGGCATGGTCCACCAGCACTAGTATATAACTATGTCCAGAGGCTGTTGGAGGGTTTAAGGGACCTACAATGTCTATCCCTACCCTCCCGAAGGGAACCCCCAACTACTGGCAGTAAAATTAATGGTGGCCTTTGTAGTGCCACCTGACTTACCACTGGCTTGGCAGGCGACAAAACTCCTTGGTGTCTTCAAACATGTGGGGCCAGTGAAAGTGAGGGACAAGCCTGTCCCAAGTCTTGCGTAGCCCAAGTTATCCTGCAAGGGGAATGCCATGTGCTAGGGTCAATAGAAAAACCTTGAATTTCCGAGGTATGACCAACCTCTTGGTGGCACCAGCCTTGGGTCTCTACCCTCAGAAAATAGGAGCCCATCTTCCCAATAAGTCCTATGGGACCCACTGACATTCCCTGCCTCCTCTGCACAGCTTGCTGTTTAAGAGAGGGGCAGGTTTTCTGCACCAGACTCAATTCTCCTCTGGAAGGTCCCACAGCCCTCAAGAACTGTACCGTGTCAAGCCCAGGTGCCTCTGACACAGTTCCTTCACAGGGGCTGAGGTCATCTCCCTCAAGCGACTGATCCTCACTAGGAGTCTGGGAAGAGGATAAATCCTTACCCTTCCTGCTCCTTCTCTTGGGAGCTGGTTAGTCCGAACTTTCAGGATCTAGGGCTCCTTCTGTGCCAAGTTCTTGGCCTGAGTCCTAGTGACTGCAAAGGCACTGGCTGAAATACCCATCATTTCTGCATGTTTCCTGAACTCCACTTCAGCCCAGCAGGCAGTCCACAGGTAGGTCGGGTGAAACCACAACTCTCTTTGGGCCAGTTACTCCTCTCCAGCTGAGATAAATAACTACCAAGGAATTATCTGTTCTGACATAGCTAGCATTGGTCACTTGGTAAGTCTGACCAAGTAGAATCTGTTCAGGAGACACAAGTTTCTCTGTCACCATAGTGACACTGGCCCCTGTATCACTATAAGCCACAGCTTTCTGACCATTGATGCAAGGCTATTGTCTGTACTTGCGTATGTTAGTGGGACCTACAAGTAAAGTGGAAAGTTCATTGCCACTCTCACAGACTAAAACAGCCTGAGTGGGTGTCCTGACTAGGCCAAAACCTACTTCAGTACCCAAGGTTAACCCTACTAAATCCTTGGGGGCACTACTACCACTTGTGCTAATGATAGAGGTGCTAGGTGCTTTAGGAGCAGTAGTAGTAGTCTCCTTGGCACCAGACTTAGAGCAATGGGCTTTTCTTGCCCTATGCTTTTTTTCCTCACAGAGATAGCACCAAGGTTTCTTGTTGGAAGAGGAAGAGGTTTGGGACCCACCCCCATAGGAAGATATTTGGGGACCTTGTGAAGACTGTTTCTTGTCTTTACCTTTCTCCCCACCCTTCCCTTGGGCCGTAGAAGAATCATGCTTCTTATGGTCACCATCACCATGAGATTTCTTCTTCACCCTGGTGTGGACCCATTTGTCTGCCTTCTTTCCCAATTCTTGGGGAGTGGTCAGATCTGAGTACATCAGGTATGGGTGCAGTTGTTGATTTTGCCAGTCATTAATGATGTGCTCCATCATCAAGTAATTGTACAGTCCCTCTTGGTCATGTACATTACTTCCATGAAGCCAGCCTTCCAGAGCCTTAATAGCTCTGTCTACAACATATACAGAGTCTTAAGTGTGTGCCTTCTGTGTGTCCCTAAACTTAACTCTGTATTGCTCAGTGGTTAAACCAAATTCATCTATGAGGGCATTCTGTAAGACTGAGTAATTATTTGCAACTTCCTCCCTGATTGTGAGAAGTTTGTCTCTATCTTTGTTGGGAAAGGAGAGCCGCAGGATAGCTGCCAACTGCCTCTGAGGGACCTTCTCTACCTTACAGGCGCTCACTAAAGCAGGGATCCATTTATGGGTGTCATCCCCCTCCTGGTAAGGAGGGACTATCCTGCTCAAGTTCCTGGTGTCAAAGGAGTGCTCCCTAACCCTGGGTTCACTAGTGCTGCCACCATGGGATCCTAGTCCCAAATTCTTCCTAGCCCTCTGAACTTCCAGGGTCTCCTTATCTAGTGCAAACTGCTCCTTCTTGATTCTGAGCTTAGCTCTCTCAAGCTTGAGCAGATTGTATTCCCTTTCTAAGGAGTCCTCCCTCTGGCTAGAGATGGAGGTCCCTAAGGAATGGTTAGAGGAGGTTCAATTGACAGAGGAGGACCTAGACCACCCCTAGACTCTTTGCACCCTCCCAGGAGGAATAAAGGGGGACCTACCTCTAAGGCCTCCCTTCTGTGTCACTAGAACTATTCCCTGGGGGATGAGAGTTCCCAAGGGAAGGGTCTTCAGTCTCCTCCTGGTCATGCCCAGAATTGGGGTCACTGGGGTAAGACACCCCTGAGTCTTCTTCTGAAGCCACACCACCCATACCCACATTGTCCTGCCCTTCTGACCCATCAGAATTCTGGAGGTCATCCTGCAGGAGCAATTCTAAGAGCTGCTATGTGTTAGGGTTGCTACCTGTCTTGAGTCTTCTGGATGGAGCCAGGGTTCTAAATTCCTAGAACTTAAGACCACTGTATCTAGAGCAGAGGTCTTCAAACTTTTTGATGCCGAGACCCCCAATCAAAATTTTTTAGGCGTAAGGACCCCCTCTCGACAAAAACTTCTAGAACCTGGTAGTCCTTATCATTGACAACCATAAGTGTTCTCCAGAGAAACAGTTAATCTGTGGTTGCACCTCGTTAGTACCAGCTTTACAGAGGGCCTTCTACAGAGCGGCAACACCTGTTGCTGCCTTTTAGTAACTTTTAAACCTTTTGAGTAAATACTTTTTTTGTTGTTAAAATCAGCAGGTTATGCGGCAGAGGATGGATTATGTGGCAAATGCAGTAAATCTATAATTATGCTAAAATCGCTGCTGCCGCACAATCACATAATTGCAGTGGCCCTTGGTATAATAGCTGTAATGCATGGGGTGCAACTTTATTGCACGGCATTAGAGGAAAATCATACTATATTTCATCGGATACTGACAGCTTGGCATTTACACCTGCATGTAACTGGAGGTAGCTGAACATCATTCATCATAATTAAAACATATGTACGTTTTTTAAGTCTTTCACCGTCAGGTAGCTACATATAAAATAACGGGCAGCTTCAATGAATAATGAATACATTTTAAAAAGTTGTTACTCAGTGGGAAATGCACTATAATAAATTATGAAACCTCTATTAGTTAATGCACTGCAAATGTGTGTGTGAAACCAGAGAGCCACAGAATTAACTCGTGGTTGGTGCAGTGTAGAATTGTGACTTGTGTATTTTTAGTGCTATGAGGTCACAGCCTGTGAAAAGAAAGCACTGTGAATATGTAAGCCATTATTTTACCTGCATTACACACAGTATAAGATAGGACGCTACAAAATGCGCAAAATGCTTTATGATAAAATGGTGCTTCCAAAATATACGGGCTGCTTCCAAAATATAGGGGCTTATTTATAAGCCCTTTGCGCTGCCGGTGCGCCATTTTTTATGACGCTCTGGTTGCGCAGAGAGCAGACCCATATCTACGAGGCCACGCAAAGCCACTTTGCGTGGCTTTTAATGGCCTCTTAGATATGGTGTAAGGCAATGCAGCACAAGTCGGTGCATTGCTTTACACTGCATAAGGGGGGCGCATTCCAGGGGCGTTGCGGTGGGTTTTCCCATGGGTTTTGACACATTCCCAGATTTACAAGGATCTGTAAACCTGAGGATGCGTCAAAACTGTACGCTGCCCCAGGGGATGTGTAACGAGGAGAAATATCTTTATTTCTCCTCAATTGTTTCCTCTTTCTATGTGTAGCACACATAGAAAGAGGAAAAGGCCTCCATGGGTTGTTTTTGCGCAGGAAGGCGTGCCTTCTTGCACAAAAACAATCCTGTAAACACTGCAGACACCTTTGCACCATGGTGCAAGGGTGCCTGCGTTGACGCTAGGCACCAAATTGTGTGCTGGCAGAAAGGACAGGAGTGCACCTTATCTTATAAATACAGTCCATTCCTGCCCTTTTGAATTGGCATAGGGCAGCGGAGCAAAAATACTTGCGGAGCTACGCTACACCACTTCATTGTAAACGAGACCCATAGATTTTAGTAAAATCCAGACCCTATGTAATGCAATTTTTTTACATAACTGTCCTTCAACACATTTCTCAGGGATAGTAAGCGCAAAGTAAAAACAATGACAATTAAAAGCAAGCACTTCACAGGTCAGTAAACTCTGTGCACTAGCACTCAAAAAGCTTCAAGTGATTTGACCAATTAACTGCAACAGCACTCTCCTGAGAAATCAAAGCCAGACAGACAGCTAAATACAACTTTCTGCCAGTGTGCTGCTGGCCTGAAAGAAATGCAAATGTGCACAACGAGTTAATCTGCAAATCCTTTACATTTGCAGATTAACTCGTTGTGCAGCACATTTGCATTTCTTTCAGACCAGCAACACACTGGTAGAAAGGCATGTTTAGCTGTCTGTCTGGCTTCCATTTCCCAGCACAGGAGAGTCCCTGAATAACACCCCAGGGAAAACATTTTAACTACCGGTGACCGTCTGCAATGTTTTCTTTTACCAAATGAAGAGCGCGACCCCCTTCCCATGCCTCCACGGCCCCCCTGGGGGTCGCGCCCCACAGATTGAAGACCTCTGATCTAGAGGGTGGGGCCTCACTGGACTTACCAACTAAAGACATGGTACTAGGTGTAGTGTGGTGTTGCACCTACCTACCCTAGTAAAAACTAAACTTCCAAAGATTGGAGAAAGGGTTGTGCTAGACCCTCAACCACCAATCCAAAAAGTTCAGTAGAACGTACTAGACTAGAAAAGTATTATATGTGCCAAGCTAGTGATGGTTTTTCATGTAACCTTCCCCTAGATTCAATAGTAAAACAGTGTAGGCTTAAATCCCAACCACTGCACACCAATGTAGGAGGCTGGCTTTGTATATGGTGCACACTTATTCAAGTGGTGCACTTTGCACTAAGCCAGGCAACCATTATAGTGATTTTAGTGGTCTTTGATAACCATAGAAACTCTCAAAGTGGTAGCTGTGGAGAGCAGCCTTCAGGCTTATCTTGAAAGAGTGTTAAGCAGCTTATTTGACCAGTTCAACCTGTAGTGTAGATTAGATGAAAATAAACCACACAGTGTTTAGCAAAAATAAGTCTATTTATTTCAACACAATATCACTATCACATTGGTATATCTCCTACCCGGAGATATCAATACAATACACAAGAATACTTCAAATGCAATCAGGTAAGTAGCACAAAATTTAGTGGTCTCCAGGGGGAGACCAAACCATGTATTAAGAAAATGGAATGCGAACTGTAAAGGAGAATGGGATTTGGAACAGAAGACCCAGAGGAGCCGGGGACACAAGGAACATCCCAAGGTAAGTACCCAGGAACCCGACAGAGCTCCATGCCCAATGGAAGTCAATGGAGAAGTTGTGGTTGCAGCTTTGAAGAAGGAGGGCCGTTCCCAGAGGTCCCCAAAGATACGCTTTGGAAGACAGAAGGTTGGAGAACCACCCCACCCGTGAATGGCCTGGGAACCAGGTTACCTACACTAGGGAAGCTGGGTGCATAAGGGTGAAGTGACGTCGGAACCTTCCATAGACGACAATGGAAGACTTCGAAGAAGATGCCTCTGGAGAAGTTCAAGAAGGAGTCTAGTGGAATTAAAGGTTGGATTATGGAAGTGAAGAACCTGCAAGCAGAGGGGACAGAGTCTATGGTACTCGGAGGTGACCAGGAGTCATGAAGACGCAATGCGACCAATGTCGGGAGGTTCTGAAAGGTCGACAGTGACCTTGTCGCTGCAGCTGTGAGGACCAGGTGATGCTGAGGAAAACCAGGAGCCATACACGAGCTGTCCCACGTCGGATGTCGGTGATTAGGTGGTAGTGTCCGACGGAAGCACCAACAAACCTTGGTAGCCGCAATTGGCGTGGAAAATGAAAAAGGAGCAACGTTGGGACCAGCAAGGTCCAAGGGACTCACCAACAGCAGGAGAGTCTGAGCAGACCCCAAGCAAGCAGGAGAGCCCACTGAAGCAGTAGAAGACCCTCAAGAGGAGCAACAGGCCAAAGGCACAGGAGTCGCAAGACAACCTCGAGCAGCTCCCTAAAGATGAAAGCCCACAGTGCAGAAGATGTAGTGAGGAAGCTGATCTTGGAGGGGAGAGATGCTGGAGGCTGGTTCTTCTTGTAGCCTTAAGATCTCTGAAGTGCAGAGCCAACAAGCTTTGGCACCGCATTGGTGCATAGGGGTTCGGTTCCAGAGGTTCTGACGAGGGATACTGAGCTCAAAATTGCAGAGAGGACAGGTCAGGACTCAAGGGCATTGCAGAACCACCACCTGTATTGCTATGCCTCAGGAAGTCCGTCAGATGACAGGAGCAACAGACTAGTCAACTTTGTTGCGGTGCCTGCAGATGTAATGGAGTGAATCCTTCACTCCAAGGGAGAGTATTTCGGGTGTCCTTTTGATGCCCACAGGTTTGTTGAAGAACCTAGGAAAAGCACAGACACGGATGACGAAGAAGGCTTGAAGAACAGCAAGACCAGGAGCAGCAAGAGTCTTCCTTGGTGCAGTCTTTGTTCCAGTCGAAGACCAATGAAGTCCAAGGGTCCAGATAGTCGAAGTGTGATGTAGTTTCAGGGTTGAGTCTTGTCCACGATGAATCGAAGGAACCACCCAGAGGTAAGCCCTTAAGTACGCTAAGGAAAGGGTTGGAACAACTTGGGGTCCCTCCCAGAGGAGGGGCTTGACAGAGAGGAGGATACTTCCATGTCCTTTGCCCAGTTTTATGCCAGAGGGGAAGCCAAGGGCTTCCTGAACTGGCTGAAACTGGAGTATGCAAGGAAGGCACCAAGTGTGCGCTTCAAAATAGTCTGGTGGCTCTGGTAAGCGCCACCTCCACAGCCCAATACGTTAAGTCCTCTCTGGGAGGTGGTCACTCCTCCCTTTGACAGGAAACCTATTGTTCCACCTTCCCCTGCCCAAGCTCAGCTCAGCTCGTTTCCGCTTCCACACACGTTTGAAACGGCAGAGGCACTACCCCGACGACCTGAGAAGAGATCGCTTGATCCCTCAATTCCACCTAAGGCCACACATTTTGTTTAACTTCTCTTGATGCAGTGTATGTTTTAGCATTTTTGCCAATTTCCTCACTCCAGTTGTTGGATACTACGTGTTCATTTGTTCGAAACAAATTTTATAAAAATCTCAATTATTCATTGGTGTGGTTATTCTTGTACACACTTCATTTCGGTACTGTACACTGTTTGGTGTTCTTCCTATGGTGTATAAAGGTGTCTCAATCGTCTTTGTAGGCATTTTTGGTACATCTCACTGTCTGATGTTCTGTTTTTTTGCACAAGGTTTCTCGGAGTGTAAGGTTCTGACTTGCCTCCTAATAGAGTTTATAAATTCACTTGGCATTATTTAGTATGACACATACATGAATTGTGTAATGGTTTAATAATGTTCTAGAGATGATTCTTATATATATATATATATATATATATATATATATATATATATATATATATATATATATATATATATATATATATATATATATATATATATATTATTCAACAAAGTTCCCAAAGCAATGAGAGGCACTCGACGATGCTCAGCCATCCGGCAGTGTAATGCAGCTTGCTTTTCTGCTCCCACTTAATTTGTACTGCCAACGCGTTTCACGGCCTCAACCGCTTCTTCATGGGCTGCATCCAAACACACACTGAGGCACGCATTTTGATTGCATTTACAGCTAGCTTTATTGACATGCTCGCCCCTAATTAGGGGCGAGCATGTCAATAAAGCTAGCTGTAAATGCAATCAAAATGCGTGCCTCAGTGTGTGTTTGGAAGCAGCCCATGAAGAAGCGGCTTGAGGCCGTGAAACGCGTTGGCAGTACAAATAAGTGGGAGCAGAAAAGCAAGCTGCATTACACTGCCGGATGGCTGAGCATCGTCGAGTGCCCTCTCATTGCTTTGGGAACTTTGTTGAATAACATATCGCACGGCAGCCCTGCCGTGGAGGGCACCATCGTCAGCAGGAAAAGAAGGTATCCAGCTGATTGAGGCTTTGATTTTGAACTGTTCGAGATCGTGTGAAGCACAGTGCTCAATATGCGAATTAGCTTGCTGCAATGCTCCCACCCTTACTAAAGGTTTGAAATAATTTTTGCTTTAAAACAACACACATTGAACTTACTTAAAGGGGATTGTTGCTCGCATTTGGGAACTCTTTAGTCCATCATGCATCAAAAGAATGCTCTTCAGCACACGCCCATTAGGGGCGAGCATGTCAATAAAGCTAGCTGTAAATGCAATCAAAATGCGTGCCTCAGTGTGTGTTTGGAAGCAGCCCATGAAGAAGCGGCTTGAGGCCGTGAAACGCGTTGGCAGTACAAATTAAGTGGGAGCAGAAAAGCAAGCTGCATTACACTGCCGGATGGCTGAGCATCGTCGAGTGCCCTCTCATTGCTTTGGGAACTTTGTTGAATAATATATATATATATATATATATATATATAATCTACTGGCGGTCGCCAGTAGATAGTTATAGTTAGGACCTATTTTCCATAGGAAATCCGCGACATTCTATTTGAAATAACTCTTGCGTCGGTTGACGAATCTTCGCGAAATTTTCAAACTTTATGGCCCGCTCCGGTCCGCTCCTACCCTGAAAGTCTCAGGGTGATTCGTCAAGCGGGGCCGAGAAAAAGGGGGTCCCAAAACGTGTTTTCCCCATTCATTTTCCCATAGGAAACTTTAGACACGGCTACAGCCCGAACTGCTGAACGGAATTACACCAAATTTGGCAAAGAGGTAGTTCTTGGTTCAGAAAGAACCCTTTTTGTTAAATGGTGTAAATCCGTTCAGTAGTTGCGGAGAAATTAAAAAATAAGAGTCAAAAAATCAATTTCCCATAGGAAACTTTATGCAAGGCTACAGCCCGAACTGCTGAACGGAATTACACCAAATTTGGCAAAGAGGTAGTTCTTGGTTCAAAAGAACCCTTTTGTTAAATGGTGTAAATCCGTTCAGTAGTTGCTGAGAGAATCAAAAGTAAAAACACATATATATCTGGGCGGAGCCTAACCACACATGTCATCGTGAGATCTGATTGGCTGTCAGCACTTCATCCTGGAATTGCTGGCAGCCATCTTGGGACCAATATAAATGATAGTACCCCTTTGAAATGCATTGTAGTGAATCGAAGATTTTGAGGGTTACCAAAAGGAGAACTATAAAGGGTGATAACAGACTTTAGTTACATTAGAATTCATTTGTTGATGGTACCATACTAATTTCAGGAATTGTGGTGTGTTCTAAGGTGATTTTACCCTGTGAAAAACCTTCTGCTGGGATATCATGAATCATGTTTGAGAGAAAACTATTTTCACATGCTTGTCCCATACAGTTTTGGAAGGTGCCCCAGAAGCTAAAATGAGAGCATATTTTCTGTAAATTCACATTATCTTTCTCAGTCATGTGAGAATGAAGTCTGACATTCTCAGTAAAACATGTACATCCAACAAGGGCAGAGACTGTCAGTTGATTCCTTTGTGTTCTACTGCAGCTTCCCAGAGTGTTCTAAAGAACAACTAGAGTGCTAACAGCCTTACTTATGACAAAAGTATGGCACACCTGAAGCCATCTTGATTGGAATAAACTGGTAACACTTAAAACATTTAATTTAAAAAGGAACAAAATGATGGGGTTCATCTTGTCATCGAAATTATGGTTAGTGCTCTGGAAAGAAAAATTAGGACATGTTTCAAGTGTGATCTCAAATATCTTCCTGTTATATTTCAACAGGAGCAGCCTGTCAGTTGATGCCTTTGTGTTCTACTGCAGCTTCCCAGAGTGTTCTAAAGAACAACTAGAGCGCGAACAATCTTACTTATGACAAAAGTATGGCACACCTGAAGCCATCTTTATTGGAATAAACTGGTAACACTTAAAACATTTAATTTAAAAAGGAACAAAATGAGGGGGTTCATTTTGCCATAGAAATTATGGTTAGTGCTGTAGAAAGAAAAATTAGGACATGTTTTAAGTGAGATCTCAAATATCTTCCTGTTATATTTCAACAGGAGCAGCCTGTCAGTTGATGCCTTTGTGTTCTACTGCAGCTTCCCAGAGTGTTCTAAAGAACAACTAGAGTGCTAACAGCCTTACTTATGACAAAAGTATGGCACACCTGAAGCCATCTTGATTGGAATAAACTGGTAACACTTAAAACATTTAATTTAAAAAGGAACAAAATGAGGGGGTTCATTTTGCCATAGAAATTATGGTTAGTGCTGCAAAAAGAAAATTTAGTGCATGTTTTAAGTGAGATCTCAAATCCTCTTCTATTTCATTAGAAAATTCTGACATGCAGACTGAAACAATCACTTTCAATACCAGCAGTAGACTTCCAGTTAACTCCTTGGTGAGCAGTAGCTTTACTACAGTGATCTAATGAACAACTAGAGTAATAACATTCTGAATTTATGGCAAATGTGTGACACATCTGAATGCCTTCTTGATGGAATCAAAGTAAAAAACTGAAAGCATTTCCTACTGAGGAGACTGCAGTAAATGAGGAAATTAGGAAACTTCATAACAAAGAAGTCTTCCAAGATGGCCACCAGTGAAAAAAGAGCCCAAATGTAGCACAAATATTACCGAGATGTAGCCCACATATAGCCCAATGACAAAAGTGTGCAAAACACTTTTTATTTTTAGTTTTTTTGCAGTTTTATGTAGTGCAGACTGGTCAGGTATTGGAGCGTTGCATCTTAAAACATGACCCCCTACACTACAAAAACACCACTGCACTACCCTAAACCCTAAAACGCTACCCCAGCACGACCCCCTACACTACACAAGCACCACTGCACTATCCTAAACCCTAAAACACTACCCCCAGCATGACCCCCTACACTACACAAACACCACTGCACTACCCTAAACCCTAAAACACTACCCCAACACCACTGCACTAACCTAAATCCTAAAACACTACCCCCAGCACGACCCCTACACTACCCAAACACCACTGCACTACCCTAAAACATGACCCCCTACACTACACAAACACCACTGCACTACCCTAAACCCTAAAACACTACCCCCAGCACGACCCCCTACACTACACAAGCACCACTGCACTACCCTAAACCCTAAAACACTACCCCCAGCATGACCCCCTACACTACACAAACACCACTGCACTACCTTAAACCCTAAAACACTACCCCAGCACGACCCCCTACACTACCCAAACACCACTGCACTAACCTAAATCCTAAAACACTACCCCCAGCACGACCCCCTACACTACCCAAACACCACTGCACTACCCTAAAACATGACCCCCTACACTACACAAACACCACTGCACTACCCTAAACTCCAAAACACTACCCCCAGCACGACCCCCTACACTACACAAGCACCACTGCACTACCCTAAACCCTAAAACACTACCCCCAGCACGACCCACTACACTACCCGAACACCACTGCACTGCCCTAAACCCTGAAACACCAGCCCCTGCACAACCCCCTACACTGCCTGAACACCACTGCACTGCCCTAAACCCTGAAACACATACCCTAGCACGAACCCCTACACTGCCCGAACACCACTGCACTGCCCTAAACCCTGAAACACCACCCCCTTCACGACCCCCTACACTGCCCGAACACCACTGCACTGCCCTAAACCCTGAAACACCACCCCCAGCGTGACCCCTACACTGCCCGAACACCACTGCACTGCCCTAAACCCTGAAACACTACCCCCAGCAAGACCTCCTACACTGCCCGAACACTACTGCACTGCCCTAAACCCTGAAACATCACCCCCAGCAAGACCCCCTACACTGCCCGAACACCACTGCCCTAAACCCTGAAACACCACCCCCAGCACGACCCCCTACACTGCCCGAACACCACTGCACTGCCCTAAACCCTGAAACACCACCCCAGCACGACCCCCTACACTGCCCGAACACCACTGCACTGCCCTAAACCCTGAAACACCACCCCCTGCACGACCCCCTACACTGCCCGAACACTACTGCACTGCCCTAAACCCTGAAACACCATCCCCAGCACGACCCCCTACACTGCACGAACACCACTGCACTGCCCTAAACCCTGAAACACTACCCCCAGCAAGACCCCCTACACTGCCCGAACACCACTGCACTGCCCTAAACCCTGAAACACCACCCCCAGCAAGACCCCCTACACTGCCTGAACACCACTGCCCTAAACCCTGAAACACCACCCCCAGCAAGACCCCCTACACTGCCCGAACACCACTGCACTGCCCTAAACCCTGAAACACCAGCCCCAGCACGACCCCTACATTGCCCTGCCCGAACACCACTGCACTGCCCTAAACCCTGAAACACCACCCCCTGCACGACCCCCTACACTGCCCGAACACCACTGCACTGCCCTAAACCCTGAAACACCACCCCCAGCACGACCCCCTACACTGCCCGAACACCACTGCACTGCCCTAAACCCTGAAACACCACCCCCTGCACGATCCCCTACACTGCCCGAACACTACTGCACTGCCCTAAACCCTGAAACACCACCCCCAGCACGACCCCCTACACTGCACGAACACCACTCCACTGCCCTAAATCCCGAAACACTACCCCTAGCAAGACCCCCTACACTGCCCGAACACCACTGCCCTAAACCCTGAAACACCACCCCCAGCAAGACCCACTACACTGCCCGTACACCACTGCACTGCCCTAAACCCTGAAACACCACCCCCAGCATGACCCCCTACACTGCCCAAACACCACTGCCCTGCCCTAAACCATGAAACACCAGCCCCAGCACGACCCCCTACACTGCCCGAACACCACTGCACTGCCCTAAACCCTGAAACACCACCCCAGCATGACCCCCTACACTGCCCGAACACCACTGCACTGCCCTAAACCCTGAAACACCAGCCCCAGCACGACCCCGTACACTGCCCGAACACCACTGCACTGCCCTAAACCCTGAAACACCAGCCCCAGCACGACCGCCTACACTGCCCGAAAACCACTGCACTGCCCTAAACCCTGAAACACCAGCCCCAGCACGACCCCCTACACTGCCCGAACACCACTGCACTACCCTAAACCCTCAAACACCAGCCCCAGCACGACCCCCTACACTGCCCGAACACCACTGCACTGCCCTAAACCCTGAAACACCAGCCCCAGCAAGACCCCTACACTGCCCGAACACCACTGCACTGCCCTAAACCCTGAAACACCACCCCCAGCAAGACCCCCTACACTGCCCGAACACCACTGCACTGCCCTAAACCCTAAAACACCACCCCTCAGCACGACACCCTACACTGCCCGAACACCACTGCACTGCCCTAAACCCTGAAACACCACCCCCAGCATGACCCCCTACACTGCCCGAACACCACTGCACTGCCCTAAACCCTGAAACACCACCCCCTGCACGACCTCCTACACTGCCGGAACACCACTGCACTGCCCTAAACCCTGAAACACCACCCCCAGCACGACCCCCTACACTGCCCGAACACCACTGCACTGCCCTAAACCCTGAAACATCAACCCCAGCAAGACCCCCTACACTGCCTGAACACCACTGCCCTAAACTCTGAAACACCACCCCCTACACTGCACGAACACCAGTGCACTGCCCTAAACCCTGAAACACCACCTCCAGCAAAACCCCTACACTGCCCGAACACCACTGCACTGCCCTAAATCCTGAAACACCAGCCCCAGCATGACCCCCTACACTGCCCGAACACCACTGCACTGCCCTAAACCCTGAAACACCAGCCCCAGCACGACCCCCTACACTGCCCGAACACCACTATACTGCCCTAAACCCTGAAACACCAGCCCCAGCACGACCCCCTACACTGCCCGAACACCACTGCACTGCCCTAAACCCTGAAACACCACCCCCTGCATGACCCCCTACACTGCCCGAACACCACTGCACTGCCCTAAACCCTGAAACACCACCCCCTGCAGCACCCCCTACACTGCCCGAACACCACTGCACTGCCCTAAACCCTGAAACACCACCCCCTGCACCGCCCCCTACACTGCCCAAACACCACTGCACTGCCCTAAACCCTGAAACACCAGCCCCAGCATGACCCCCTACACTGCCCGAACACCACTGCCCTAAACCCTGAAACACCACCCCCAGCACGACCCCCTACACTGCCCGAACACCACTGCACTGCCCTAAACCCTGAAACACCACCCCAGCACGACCCCCTACACTGCCCGAACACCACTGCACTACCCTAAACCCTGAAACACCACCCCTGCATGACCCCCTACACTGCCCGAACACCACTGCACTGCCCTAAACCCTGAAACACCAGCCCCAGCACGACCCCGTACACTGCCCGAACACCACTGCACTGCCCTAAACCCTGAAACACCAGCCCCAGCACGACCGCCTACACTGCCCGAAAACCACTGCACTGCCCTAAACCCTGAAACACCAGCCCCAGCACGACCCCCTACACTGCCCGAACACCACTGCACTACCCTAAACCCTCAAACACCAGCCCCAGCACGACCCCCTACACTGCCCGAACACCACTGCACTGCCCTAAACCCTGAAACACCAGCCCCAGCAAGACCCCCTACACTGCCCGAACACCACTGCACTGCCCTAAACCCTGAAACACCACCCCCAGCAAGACCCCCTACACTGCCCGAACACCACTGCACTGCCCTAAACCCTAAAACACCACCCCTCAGCACGACACCCTACACTGCCCGAACACCACTGCACTGCCCTAAACCCTGAAACACCACCCCCAGCATGACCCCCTACACTGCCCGAACACCACTGCACTGCCCTAAACCCTGAAACACCACCCCCTGCACGACCTCCTACACTGCCGGAACACCACTGCACTGCCCTAAACCCTGAAACACCACCCCCAGCACGACCCCCTACACTGCCCGAACACCACTGCACTGCCCTAAACCCTGAAACATCAACCCCAGCAAGACCCCCTACACTGCCTGAACACCACTGCCCTAAACTCTGAAACACCACCCCCTACACTGCACGAACACCAGTGCACTGCCCTAAACCCTGAAACACCACCTCCAGCAAAACCCCTACACTGCCCGAACACCACTGCACTGCCCTAAATCCTGAAACACCAGCCCCAGCATGACCCCCTACACTGCCCGAACACCACTGCACTGCCCTAAACCCTGAAACACCAGCCCCAGCACGACCCCCTACACTGCCCGAACACCACTATACTGCCCTAAACCCTGAAACACCAGCCCCAGCACGACCCCCTACACTGCCCGAACACCACTGCACTGCCCTAAACCCTGAAACACCACCCCCTGCATGACCCCCTACACTGCCCGAATACCACTGCACTGCCCTAAACCCTGAAACACCACCCCCTGCAGCACCCCTACACTGCCCGAACACCACTGCACTGCCCTAAACCCTGAAACACCACCCCCTGCACCGCCCCCTACACTGCCCAAACACCACTGCACTGCCCTAAACCCTGAAACACCAGCCCCAGCATGACCCCCTACACTGCCCGAACACCACTGCCCTAAACCCTGAAACACCACCCCCAGCACGACCCCCTACACTGCCCGAACACCACTGCACTGCCCTAAACCCTGAAACACCACCCCAGCACGACCCCCTACACTGCCCGAACACCACTGCACTACCCTAAACCCTGAAACACCACCCCTGCACGACCCCCTACACTGCCCGAACACCACTGCACTGCCCTAAACCCTGATGTATTCTACATAACTCTCCAGGATATATACCACAGGAACACTCTCCTTGATACGTTTTGGAGTAAGAAGTATCCAGCTTTTGGTAGAGCAAGATCTCATGTTCTACACGTATACTTTTATAAAATTTTGATTATTGGCGAAGGGGACCTAAATACACTGACTGATCTATCTGGAAGCCCGTATTCACTTGAGTCATTAGGAGATGGCTAGCCACTGCTGGTCATAGATTTTGCTGTCCACTACCTCGATAGCTATTCCCCTTGGAGGAAGGGTATTATCTACAATAGATTTTAGTACCCCCGTTTTGCTTTGTTGTTGTGACACAGTACTCAATTTGGGCGAGGTCCTGATGAAGGTGGTTCACGGTGTGTGTTATTCCACCGAAACGCGCGTCGACTACGTGCGCCCAGACCGTTTGGCCTTGATTATTAATTTTGCCCATTGGAAACGTATTATATCTATGTGTTCTTTATACCAACATGTGTATATGTGTCTTGTATGACTGTGAGCGAGTGTTTAGAATGAATGTGGTTTTTTGTTAGATGAGTTTATTGGTTGGGGGACCAATAGTATGATATTACTATTTTTGTAATGTGTTTTTTAATAAATGAACTTAGTAGACAATTGATGTATACTGTTTATAATAAATGAGAAAATTATAAATATGTAAAATAAAAGGAATTTGGATATAAAAAAGATGTATTAGCTCAATTGAGTATCAGACTTTTTTAGTTTTTGTACCTGAACTTTAACCCATACAAGATTGAATCTTTTGTAAAGAAATATAGGTCTTTGGGGAGAGTTTTTGTCTTAGCTGCCCTAAACCCTGAAACACCACCCCTACACTGCCCGAACACCACTGCACTGCCCTAAACCCTGAAACACCACCCCCAGCACGACCCCCTACACTGCCCGAACACCACTGCACTGCCCTAAACCCTAAAACACCACCCCCAGCATTACCCCCTACACTGCCCAAACACCACTGCACTGCCCTAAACCCTAAAATACTACCCCCAGCACAATCCCCTACACTACCCGAACACGAGTGCACTGCCCTAAACCCTCAAACACTACCCCCAGCACGACCCCCTACACTACCCGAACACCACTGCACTGCCCTAAACCCTAAAACACTCCCCCAGCACGACCCCCTACACTACCCAAACACCACTGCACTGCCCTAAACCCTAAAACACTACCCCCGCATGACCCCTACACTACCCAAACACCAATGCACTACCCTAATCCCTAAAACACTACCCCCGCATGACCCCCTACACTACCCTAAACCCTAAAACACTACCCCCGCACGACTCCCTACACTACCCAAAGACCACTGCACTACCCTAAACCCTAAAACATGACCTCCTACACTACACAAACACCACTGCACTACCCTAAACCCTTAAACACTACTCCCTACACTACACAAACACCACTGCACTACCCTAAACCCTAAAACACTACCCCCAGCAGTACCCCTACACTACCCAAACACCACTGCACTAACCTAAACCCTAAAACACTACCCCCAGCAGTACCCCTACACTACCCAAACACCACTGCACTACCCTAAATCACTACCCCCAGCACGACCCCCTACACTACCCAAACACCACTGCACTACCCTAAACCCTAAAACACTACCCCCGCACGACCCCCTACACTACCCAAACACCACTGCACTACCCTAAACCCTAAAACACTCCCCAGCACGACTCCCTACACTACCCAAACACCACTGCACTACCCTAAACCCTAAAACACTCCCCAGCACGACTCCCTACACTACCCAAACACCACTGCACTACCCTAAACCCTAAATCTACCCCCAGCATGACCCCCTACACTACACAAACACCACTGCACTACCCTAAACCCTAAAACACTACCCCCAGCACGACCCTCTTCACTACCTAAACACAACTGCACAATTTGTTACAGGCGTTGCAACGCAGGCCTGTGGTGCTTACTGGAAGTACCTAGTGGGCTAGTTGGGCCCCAGGGACCCTCAGGATTCAAGGTGACCTAATCCCCCAACTTAAAACGCACCACGTGGCGCGTTTGCACAGTGGTGAAGGGAGGGGCGGGGCCTCAGGTGACATGTGCGCAAACACGCCCTGTGGTGCGTTTTAAGTTGGGGAATTAATTCCCTTTGAATCCTGAGGGACCCTGGGGGCCAACTAGCCCACCAGGTACCTTCAGTAAGCACAACAGAGTTGCGTTGCAGAGAGGTGAAAAAAGGTGCGTGGCCTCGGAATGCCTCTCTGCAACTCAGCTCTGTGGTCCTAACTGTAGGTACTTGGGGGCTAGTTGGGCCCCAGGGACCCTCAGAATTCAAGGGGACTTAATCCCGCAACTTAAAACGCGCCACGGGGTGCGTTTGCACACATGTCACCTCAGGCCCCCCTCCCTTCACCACTGTGCAAACGCGCCCTGTAGCGCGTTTTAAGAGGTAGTTTTAATCCCCTGCCCTATTATGTACTAGGGACTTGCAGAGGAGGTCATGCTAATCACAGGGGTACCCCAACGCATAGTGTTCCCTAGTGTATGTAGGTGTTTTCACTGTATTCTAAGTGTCTTTTAGCATGGCACTGGCTCTGGTTAGTCAGAGTCAGTTACCACCAGTACCCGTCTGAAAAAGTTGTGGGCACAGGATGATTTTGCAACAAGGCCTCTTTCTGCTCCTCTGTTGGTTCTTTCTGCACATCTTTTGCTTCTTTCTGTGCGTTTTTTCTTCTTTCTTCACATGTCCTACCTCTGTAGGCATAGTTAGAAACTAGCATTTAAAAAAGCTTTGAAATTCACTTAAAAATCATAGGTTTCAGGCACGTTATAGTTAGAAATTAGCATTTAAAAAACCTTTGAAATTCACTGAAAAACCATAGGTTTCAGACACGTTATAGTTAGAAATTAGCATTTAAAAAACCTTTGAAATTCACTGAAAAAACCATAAGTTTTAGGGACAGTTATAGTTAGTTGGACATTTCACTCGTACAAAACCATAGAAATTCCCCCGTTATAGTTAGTTCAGCTAACTATAACTCGCGCCCCGCAATGCACTGCTGATGACGTCACATATTACATCACTCATGACATGGTCAGTGACATCACTGATGACATCACTGATGACATCTCAAATGACATCACTGATGACATCATCCATGTGATAATTTCATGCATCTTCTCACACCCTAATATAACTTTTGATACACCCACTCTAAATTACAGACTGCCATTCTCAAAACCATAGACACTCCAACACCAAAAACTACATACCCACTCACTGATTCTTAGGTCTACACACACATCCACTCACTCACCCGTACAGTCACTCATACTTAGTCACTCAGTACAGGACTATCATATGCACTCATACACCTATATAAACACTCACACACCGCCACTCATCCATAGAGGTACTCACACACCTAGTCAGTCATGCAAAAAACTTAATCACACACCCATTTACTCACCTATACAGTTATACACACACCAGCTCACTTACTCATACAAATACTAGCACATTCTTACGCTCTTATACAATCACTGATACAAGTACACACTCATCCATACAGCCACTCTCACAATCACACACTCTCACTTATAGCCATTTATATACTCCAACACACATATATACTGCCTTTCACATATGTAGTTACTCACACATGTACCACTGAGATATACATTCAATCACTAACACACCCATACACACACTCACCCACCCATACAGTCCATCACAGATGCACTCTTGAAACCATGCACCCAGTGAATCACCAACTCACACATCTATGCACAGAGTCACACACACCCCACCCACACAAACACTCAGGCACCCATACAGATACTCAGACAATCAATCAATAACCCATGTAGACACTCATGTAGCTATTCAGAAAGCCATGCAGCCGCTTACAAACCAACAGACAGACGGATACAGACATTCACACAGTTTAGTCACTAACCCATGCATTCAGTAAGATACATTTAATCACTCACTTGTAGAGTCAGTCACTCACGTACTAAATCATCCATTCAGACACTTATACACCCACTCATTCTTCAATACACCTTTCCCTATATATATTAAACATATTTAAACTTTACAGAAACACACAGTCACTGGATGATGTCATCAGTGATGTCATCAGTGATGTCATTTGAGATGTCATCTGTGATGTCATCAGTGATGTCACTGACCATGTCATGAGTGATGTAATATGTGACGTCATCAGCAGTGCATTGCGAGGCGCGAGTTATAGTTAGCTGAACTAACTATAACGGGGAATTTCTATGGTTTTGTACGAGTGAAATGTCCAACTAACTATAACTGTCCCTAAAACCTAAGGTTTTTTCAGTGAATTTCAAAGGTTTTTTAAATGCTAATTTCTAACTATAACGTGTCTGAAACCTATGGTTTTTTCAGTGAATATATATATATATATGTTACTTTGTAGGTTTTTTGTTCCTTTTGCCCATGTCCTGGTGAGGCCCTAACCAGTGGGCCAAAACGCGCCGACCCTACAGAACAGAGGAGTCCGACAGATCACTATTGTTACACAAGACAATTGGATACACACTCTTTGGACTGTGTGGAGGGTTGACCTACCCTCTCCAGTGTGTTTTAGACTACTTCTCATTCAGATTGATTAAGAATCTTTGTTTGTGTTTAGAAACTGTCCTTTAGAAAGAATTGTGAATGTATATATATAGATATATTGTGTATATGTTTGTGTTACCTTTTGTGTAGTAAAAAACAATAGGAACTAATTTATTTCTTACTTACAGGAACCTCTTCATTATTTATTCCTCCGCATCATTTTGCTGTTTGTCCGAGCTCAGCTCAGCAGCAGGAGGGCAGAATCATGTCTGTGGTTGGCAGCAACACTAGGGTGCTTGCAGACCCTGAAAGGCTGTTACCAGGAGTACAAGGGGGTCCTCTAAGGAGCCACCAGTACATGGGATCAAACTTCCAACACTGACATCAGTATTGGGGTATGATTCTATCATGTTGGAGGAAAACTGCGGGCAAATCCATTGACCCTGGACCCCCCAGCGGAGGCTGCGTCATCTTGAGCCCTTTTGTGCCCTCCTGAACTTGGCCAGTTACCTTCAAGGCCAAAGCGAGTGCACTGCTGCATCTTCCACACTCTGGTGGGACTCCAAGTCCCAGAGTGCAACGTGTGCTTTCCCGCCACTGACGCCCATCGGTCAGCTGAGAGGGAGGGGCCAGTGGTGTCCTCATCAGCAAGGCTCGCCTCCCGTGGCGCGGGCCGCGTCCGGGCAAAGCCCGGGCCAAGGGCCGGCCCGTCCTGCGCCCGTCAGCGCCAGGAAGAGATAGGACAGGGCCACCCCTCTGACAACTGACTCTAGGGAGTAGAACTGACTCAAGGGGAGTCCTAAGGTTCTGTACTTTTGCTCTGATGATGAACCCCTGGACCTATAAAAGCAAATAGTTTTGGTACTTTTTAATCTATACTGCCTAATATTGTTACGCTTTGGTTTCTATTTTTGGGATACAGTTACCAGGGTAGCCAAGGCAATCTGATGGGAAAAAAGGAAACAGTTGGAAGAGTGCGGAGAGGGCGGGGAGGCAGGGGGAGCGAAACCTGGCCGGGGCAATAGGGGTAAAAGGGCGAAAAAGGCAATCAAATCATCGGGTAGTAACTGTGTGATGGATCGCATCGATAGTCTAATTAATGAATGCAAGGTAATTTTAGAACCTGCCTCGCAGAAATCAGTAGCTAGTAAGAAGAAAAACACATCTAAGCAGTGCCCCCCTTCCAACTTGTCAATACCGGATATGTTTCTTAAACAAAACAGTACTAAGGCCCTAGTAAACTGCATTGATAAGGCAATAGAGGAGGAGAGGGTATTAGATCTTAGTGCCAGCCCAGTGGTACTTCCGTCCGATACTTATTATGAAGACCCCCAAGTCCTCTGTTCAAACAGATTCCAGCCATTACTAACGTTAGAAAACCCAGTTTGTGATGAGGGTGAAAGGCTAATGCCAGACCGGGCCAAAACGAATCAAAGACAGGAAGTAGACACAGACTTAGACATTGGTCGACAGAATTTAACGGAATTGGTAATGTCATTAAAAACGGAAGTGAGGTCTATGAGAGGTACGATAGAGGATTTAACTCTACTGGTTAAATCGCTGGTGCTAGACTTAACTCAAAGTAGGATAGGGAATGTAAACAATAACTGTCATACAGCACGCCAGCAAGGAGTTACTCCAGCGAGGGAAACAGGCACTTGGCCAGCATTGACACTAGCCAGTAATACCAGCTTAAGTAGGCCTTCTCCCCATCTAGATAATGCCAGTCGAAACTCACGACCTCAGCTGATGTCTAAAAATTTACTGAATACCGTCTCAAGTAATTGCATTGGTACTAGGAGGTTGGGCGACAGGAGGGTACTTGTATTACCTACTAGAAACCCTCCTGCATTAGTGGAACAGCAGCAGAAGGACAATCAGCCTAGTTCACTTCAGCATGGTGCTGTGGTAAAGAATATACCCAACACATATCCTACTCTTAACCCTAATAGAATTTTAATGACCAACATACCAAAATATGACGTACGAAGAGGCATAGAGAATAGGGAGTCGGTAATCAATAAGGCTATTCACTGGATAAGGCATGTTAGGGGTTGCCGATCTGTAATTAGGGAAGACATAGTTTCAGCACGTAGGCTATCCTCACCTACCCATCCCTTCGATTGTATTGAACTTTTATTGAAAAGTGTAGATTTAGTAGAAAATCTTTTTACACTTGAGTTTCGCACCACATCGCCAGGCCACTCAGCTATCCAATTTAGACGCTTCCTCCCGAATGATCACAGCAACTGTTTGGCAAAAGAAAGGCCCACCAGTTTGCAAGGGAGCTCTGCATTGGATAATAATGATTGACTCATTAAGGGTTCAGCATTAAGAAAACAAGACCGCATAATCCTGAACTCTATCATAAAGAAGAACCCTGTGTGCCTGCAAGACCAGGTGACAGAATTGGCCCAATCTACTCTGCTTAATAAAGCTCCTACATTGCTAGTAAATGAAGTGTATGAGAATGGTAGTTCTGTACACCCTAAGGTTTTAACAGTGGAAATGACACAGACTTCCATGCTAAGCTTAGCCAGCCTAGCCCAGGCAGACAGTAGTTTGATGGAGGGTCATTTGTCCCATCCCTCTACAGATGGGGCTTTGACTTGGAATACTTCACCATATAAGAATTCTATTCTGTCATGGAACATTGCAGGGTTGAGTAAAAAGATGGTCTCTCCAGAATGGCATGCATTCATTAGAGAATATGATATCTGCCTTTGTCAAGAGACCTGGACAGAGAATCCACTCTATTGTGAAGGGTACTTAAACTATCACATGACAGGCTGCAGGGGAGAAAAAGGGAGGCCATCTGGGGGTTTGACCATTTGGGTGCGACAAAATCTTCAGTTAACTATAAAGGAAATCCAAATCCAAAGTAAAGACATCCAGGTAGTTAGGCTGATTTTGAGTGCAGGTCAAATAATAGACATCTATAACATCTATGTGCGGGGCACAAGAGGCAAGAAATCGGGAGTCCTGGACGTTCTAGATGCTCACCTAGACTCTTACCAGGAATCTATTAAAGCTATCATTGCTGGGGACTTCAACATGACATTCGAGCCTCTAGTCCAGGAGGGAGGTAACCACCTAGACGATGCAGATATTTACTGGGGCATCCCGAAGCTGGAACTGGATCCCATAAGAAAGTGGACAGATGTGGTCATTCAAATCAATACTATCTGTATGGAAAAGGGTTTGAGGGCGGTCAATGGGCGTACGCACTCCGATGGGTTTGGGGCCAAGACTTTTAATAATGGATTTAGCTCCAGTAGAATTGATTATGCATTGTTGAGTTTGGATCTATGGCATCTTTTAAATGATATGGTAGTTATTGATAGGGAGGAAAGTGACCATAATCCGCTGTGCATATCCACTCACTCGTGGGGGCCTAAGACACAAATAGGATCTAGTGATAGTAGTGTGGTAAATGAAGTTAGTTGTTCGAACGATATGCGACGTCTTAAATGGGCTCAAATTATCGAAACACCAGAATTACTAGATTGTATAAAGAAGGGAGTGGATAGTGCTACCACCGAACTTGAAAGGAAGGTGAAAAGTTCTAATGGACAAGACGAAATAACAGGTACTCATCACCTTTTTTTTGCTGATTTGCGCACCTATTTCTTTAAGCAGGGGAGACAAAAAAAGGTCTTTAGACAGAAAGGTGAGCGCTGGTTCAACAAAGAGTGCCAAGAAGCTCGGCTTGCGTTAGGGGAAGCCATTAAGGTAGGAGACCCTATAGTAGTACGTAAGGCAAGAAGTGTTTATAAAGGAACTCAGGCTTCAGCGAAGAGAAGCTGGGATGACAAAAGATGGCTCGAGCTAAAGGTGGCCTGTGCCTCAAAAAATTCTAAGGTATTTTGGAATGTTTACAAATGGGGGAAGGAAGGCTCAGCAGCCCCTGAATCATGTTTCCCAAAAGGATTGGGTGACCCACTTTAGACCCCAGTATGCCTCAGAAATAGTCTATGATGAAGGTGGTTTCATCATTACACCATATCAAGGCCCAGTCTTTTGTGAGGAAGAGGTCGACACTGCACTTAGGGCAATTTCAGCTGGAAAAGCACCAGGGCCAGATGGCATACCGGGGGATGTTTTCCTTTATGATAGAGACAAGTGGAACCGTTACATCCTCTTGCTGACAAATGCTATCGCTCAGGGGGCGCCAATACCAGAATCCTGGAGAGGAGCAATAATTATACCAGTCTATAAGAAAGGGGATAGGTCATGCCCCGGGAACTACAGGCCAATCAGTTTGATTGACTGTATGCAAAAGGTTACGGGGAGATTGGTATTGAATAAAGTACAGACCTGGATCGATGAGCTCAATGTTTTATCTCCCCTTCAAGCAGGGTTTAGGGCATTAACCAGCACCATTGATCAGGTGTTTAGGTTTGTTTTGCTTTACTGGAAAACTGTTACTTTGGGCAAGGGTAGATTATACGCCGCATTTGTTGATCTCAAATCGGCATTCGATCTAGTTCCCCGAACAAAACTCTGGAAGGTGCTACAAGAGTTAGGGATGCCACATGAGCTTTTGTCACTTATTATTAGGCTGCATGACGAGAATAGTGCCAAGATAAGATGGGGGAATCAAGACGAAGTTACTGAGTCGTTCCCTGTGGAAAGAGGGGTGAGACAAGGATGTGTGATGGCCCGACACTATTCTCATTATATATTAATGGAATAGTGAGTAGTATGAGCTCTACCCCTACGGATGCCCCAAGTTTAGCTGGAGTAAAAATCCCCATACTGTTGTTTGCGGATGACACTTTAATTATCTCCAAGACCCCTAGCGGACTGCGAAAGGCCCTCAAAATATTTGAGGAGTTCTGCTCATTGCGTGGGTTAGAGGTTAATGTGTCGAAAACAAGATTGATGGCATTTAATACACAAAAGGTACTGAAGTGTGGAATTGTTATGAATAATAGACCGTTAGAACATGTAAAAGAGTTTACTTATCTGGGGGTCAACATCCAAAATAATCTGAAATGGAATCATCAGATTGAATTGTCATCCCTTAAGCACAGACAACTCGCGGGGGCGGTTCAACTGGAATATAATACCTCATATACAAAACTCATAAGCACACCATCGACCATGACCCCTTGCCAGCCTGGGCCAGCGTGAACATCGATGACACCATCAAGACCATGAGCACAATACACTCCGGCTCCCCGTCAGACCCTTTCCCGCACCACATCTTCAACAAAGCCAGCAGCTCCATCGCACCCTACCTGTGCAATGTTATCAATCTCTCCTTCAAGACCGCGACCTTCCCAGAGAGCTGGAAACACGCAGAGATCAACGCCCTACTCAAAAAACCCAAGGCGGACCCGCGAGACCTCAAGAACTTCCGGCCCATCTCCCTGCTTCCGTTCCCAGCCAAGGTCATCGAGAAGATCGTCAACAAACAGCTAACCCGATACCTCGAAGAAAACAGCATCCTGGACCCATCCCAATCAGGGTTCCGCAGCAACCACAGCACTGAGACTGCCCTCATCGCCGCCACCGACGACATCAGGACCCTGCTGGACAACGGTGAGACCGCAGCCCTCATCCTGCTGGACCTCTCCGCCGCCTTCGACACTGTCTGCCACCGCACGAGGGGCCTGATTCACAGAACTAACTTACGTCAAAAACGTAAAGTTAGTACTTTTTGGTATTCACAGAATACACTTACTCATTTTGGCATTCACAGAATGAACTTACTCATTTCGGTATTCACAGAAGTTAGTAGTCCTAACTTTAGGACTCCTAAATGCCTTCTGTGAATACCGAAAGTCTTAAAGTTAGGATTTTTCTCAGTTTAGGAGTAGTAAAGTTAGGACTCCTAACTTTAGGACTTCTAAATGCCTTCTGTGAATACCGAAAGTCTTAAAGTTAGGATTTTCTCAGTTTAGGAGTAGTAAAGTTAGGACTCCTAACTTTAGGACTCCTAAATGCCTTCTGTGAATACCGAAATTCTTAAAGTTAGGATTTTTCTCAGTTTAGGAGTAGTAAAGTTAACTTTACTGAGAAAAATCCTAACTTTAAGACTTTCGGTATTCACAGAAGGCATTTAGGAGTCCTAAAGTTAGGAGTCCTAACTTTACTACTCCTAAACTGAGAAAAATCCTAACTTTAAGACTTTCGGTATTCACAGAAGGCATTTAGGAGTCCTAAAGTTAGGACTACTAACTTCTGTGAATACCGAAATGAGTAAGTTCATTCTGTGAATACCAAAATGAGTAAGTGTATTCTGTGAATACCAAAAGTACTAACTTTACGTTTTGACGTAAGTTAGTTCTGTGAATCAGGCCCTCTACGTGCACGCCTCCACGACGCAGGGATCCGAGACAAGGCCCTGGAATGGACCACCTCCTTCCTCGACGGCAGAACCCAGAGAGTCCGCCTCCCACCTTTCCGATCCGAAGCCTCCGAGATCATCTGCGGCGTACCCCAGGGATCTTCCCTCAGCCCAACACTGTTCAACATCTACATGGCCCCGCTCGCACGCATCGCCAGACAGCACGACCTCAACATAATCTCCTACGCCGACGACACTCAACTGATCCTCTCCCTCACCAAGGACCCCCTCGCCGCCAAATCCAACCTCCATGAAGGAATGAAGGCCGTCGCCGATTGGATGAAGATCAGCCGACTAAAGCTGAACACGGACAAGACAGAGGTCCTCATCCTCGGCTACAACCCCTCAGCCTGGACGACTCCTGGTGGCCAACGACACTGGGAGCAGCCCCGACACCCACCGATCACGCACGCAACCTGGGAGTCATCCTCGACTCAACGCTCTCCATGGCCAAGCAAGTCAACGCAGTCTCCTCCTCCTGCTTCAACACCCTCCGCATGCTTCGCAAGATCTACAGGTGGATCCCGACAGATACAAGAAGAACAGTCACCCAGGCCCTCGTCAGTAGCAGACTTGACTATGGGAACGCCCTCTACGCGGGAGCCCCGGCCAAGCTCATCAAGCGACTGCAACGCATACAAAACGTCTCCGCACGCCTGATCCTCGACGTACCACGCCACAGCCACATCACCCCCCACCTGAGGAACCTGCACTGGCTCCCCGTCGACAGGAGAATCTCCTTCAAACTCCTCATCCACGCACACAAGGCACTCCACGAGACTGGCCCAGCCTACCTCAACAGACGACTCTTCTTCTACGTCCCCAACCGCCAGCTCCTCTCCCTCGCCACCGTCCCTCGCATTCGAAGAACAACCACCGGCAGCAGATCCTTCTCACACCTCGCCGCCAAGACCTGGAACACCCTTCCACTAAGCCTACGACAGACCTAAGACCTGCTGACCTTCAGGAGGCTACTCAAGACCTGGCTGTTCGACCAGTAGCAGCACCCCCCCCCTTTTTTTTCTCCCCAGCGCCTTGAGACCCTCGCGGGTAAGTAGTGCGCTCTACAAATTCTGTGATTGATTGAATAAGCCCTACCCTGGAGATTTATAACACAAAAGTTATTAGCTCAGCCCTTTATGGTACGGAGCTGTGGGGCTGTGAAAATTTGGTGGTGCTTACATCCTCTGAAAATAGATTCCTGAGGAATATTACTAGACTACCCCAAAGCACCCCAATGTGCCCGTTTTTGCATGATTTGGGGAGAAAACCGATTGCAGCTCTAGCGAAATTGCGTCCTTTATTGTATTGGCATAGACTATGGAGTGTACCCGAACTTGCAGGTTATGCAGCAGGGTTTCTGGATATAATTAGAGCCGACACCTTTCACTCTATAAAGTGGCTACGGACAGTCAGAGATATTTTATTTAATATTGGCATGATCCAGTTGTGGAATGATCCGGAAAATTCTGCCTTTCCGTCAAAACAAAGTGTGAAGGAGTTGTATTGGGAATGGGTTTATCACAATGTTTTTAGATCTAGTGATTCTTCCACTCTGACTGGCCCTTTTTTGGAATTCAAAGCCACCCCGAGGATGGAGTCTTATTGGGACCTCATCACAAAGCCATTGGACCGGAAATTGTATTTCCAGTTTAGGGTAGGCTCCCTGCCCTTGAGAGCTTTTACTGCGGGATGTAAAGTATCTAGTGATAAAACTTGTCCTTTTTGCAAAGATAGTGTTGAGTCTTTGACACATTTACTATTCGTTTGCGTTGGATACGAAAGACCACGTCGTGTCTGGTTACGGCCAATCTGTAAGCTCATAGGTACAAGAAGGGTGCAGAAGGCTGAAAGAATACTGCGCTCGGATACAACAGCACCTATTGTTATAGCAATGGCGAAATATCTAGGGTGGTCGTGGGCATTAAGATCAAATTACCTACGACATGCATAAGTGAGCTATACCAAGAGTTGCCCCGCACGTATTGTAATCATAAATACTCTTGAAGGGACGGTCCTTTTAATGTATTATAAAATGTACATGTTATATGTTTTAAAGTTGGCTTTAATATATCGCTTTTTACAACACTGTATATATTTTTAAAATAATCTTTTTAGGTCATGTATTTTTATGATGGATGGTTCCTATATGCTTTTATGACTTAATTTGTTGAATAAAGCTATTTGAAACTGAAACTGATATCAAACATGAACAGGTTTGGTGCAGCCACTATGTAGTTAGACATCTAGTAATAAGAACGTGACAGCTTTTGATTCTGTCCAATACTACTTCAAGAAAGTCCCAGCTCACCCTGTCACACCATTTTTCCGTGTCTAGTAATGACAGGAGAGCTGAGATCCCCCACCTCCTACACTTAACCACTACATGGGCCATTTCCAATGATTATCTGCCTCTTGTCCATCCTTGACAAAACCTACCTGATTTCATTCCCCCAGAACTGGGAGTAACTTGTTCAACATTACTGATTTTATTTTAGTTAAAATTGGAAAATCTGTGTTGAGGAGAACTTTCGACCTACCAGGTTTGGGAAGCGCTATCACATCAGCCTCCTGCATAGTGTGCATGACTCCAACATCCTTATGGAACAAATCAAACAATGTAGCAAAGGTGCCCGCCAAAAGAATCACACAATCCCCATCAAAGGCCCCTGTAATTCTGGCTGGGCACATGACTTTATTAGGCTGCATAGACTTAATGGTTTGGAGGGTTTCCTGTAGTGGTATGGTTGATTCATGTCCGTCTGCTTTCATGAGTGACAGTTAGCAGCTTGACTATCTAGAAAAGCCTGATTATCACTTATCTGTTCATTCCTTGCAGAATACCTGAATGAATACACTTCCCCTCCTTGCCAGATATATTTTGTCCGACTGGGGATCTGATGACAGTGATATGTTCTTTAATTAGCTGGACTCTGTGTTTGCCTACCAAAAGGCTATCTGCTTTATTGCCTTTCTCCCATAGAATAGTTGTTTTACTCTAAGTAGGGCTCTCTCCTCCTTGGTGGTCTGGAACACCCTCAGCTGGCCTTTGTAGCTGTGTCATTTCACTTTCCAGCCATCTGTTAGGGTCCGTTTATGTGCTTTCCCAAACTGTCTCGAGCTCCTTCACCAATCTGAGTTTCATTTGGTATTTGCCCCTGCACTATCTTGCCATGGTTTTTGTTTAAATCTGTTTATTGTATTTTCATGAAACAACATTTTAATACAGTCCACAACATTGCACAGCACCTCAACCCAAACATTCGCAGTACCTGTTAATGGAGGAAAGTACAACACTTTGTAATCGGGATGATAAGACAGCAGTACAATTGTG
The DNA here is from genome assembly GCA_963921515.1 of Calotriton arnoldi. Taxonomy (NCBI): domain Eukaryota; kingdom Metazoa; phylum Chordata; class Amphibia; order Caudata; family Salamandridae; genus Calotriton; species Calotriton arnoldi. Next base: position 781,378 of record CAWUFW010008509.1, read on the forward strand.
GGGTGCTCGCCGGTTGCTGGGGTGTCGTAATACATCTGGGTGACCAGCCTTTTTAATTTCAAAAAGTGAACAGTTGACAATTTAGACAAATTGTGAGAATATCATTGATGGCAGTAAACAGTCAAACCATTGGGGCATGCCCCCTCGGGCATGTTGTGGCATTCAGGTACCGTGTGTGTCGTTCTGGCAGGCGCAACTCAGGCTAGGCTGCGTGCCGGAGGAGGGGTCATTTCCCTGTGAAGTTCTTTCTCGCTGCCTCCTTATAGCGATACCATTGAGGGGGGGCATGCCATGGGGGTAACTGGGGTAACTGTGATTAACCGGGTGGGGGCATGGGCGGGCGGATTGCTCATGGGCCACTGGAGTGTGGATTAAGCCACTACACCAGCACCTAAGGGGGGGCGACTTGTGTGTTATGGAGGGGGTGGGGGCACCGCACTCTAGTTGATTCTGCATGCATCTGTGTAAGCTCAGCACGTTACCGTCACGTGTATCGCTGAATGTGTTTAGCTACATGTTACTTGTGAGGGGGCTCCATTTCCATTCACCTGCTGCAGAGCCAGCATCAGGCTCTAAGGCCTCATCACCGCTCAGGAGTTCCCGTAGTATTGCGTCCCAGTTTTCCGCAATGGGGATCTTACGGAGATCCAGTGCGTCCAACCTGTGCAGTGCTATGCTTTTGGCCGTGGCCAGACCTGTAGCGAACGCTTCCAATCTTGCACCGCCGGGGGTTCTGCCGAGCTCCAGCGCCTCGTGATGAGTCTCTTTGCAGTGATCAGCCCCAGTGCCAGAAACCGAGAGGTGACTCGCAAGCGCTTGTTGTTTGCATCTAGGTGTAAAACGCAGGTCTCCCAGGTCGGGGAGATGGTGCGGCCCGTGTAGCGGCTTAGTGCTGACACTACAGACTCCCAGTACTCCCCCAGCCTCGGACAGTTCCGCAGCATGTGCAGTAAATCTGCATCGGCAGCTTGACAGCGTGGGCAGGCGGCGGACGCACCAGCGTAGTATTTGTTAATTTGCGCTGGCGTAAGGTATGCCCTCTGCATAATAAAGTATTGTATGAGCCGGAACCGCATGTTGTGCGGGACACCTATTGGGCCCTCCAGCACCCTGTCCCACTCAGATTCTGTGAAAGGGTGTTGGGGATCTTCCTCCCAGTGCGCGCGTAGGGAGAGTAACGGCATTGCTGTGTGAGACCGCAGAGATGCCGCAAACTACTTTGTGAGATGTCTGCCCCTCCCCATCACGTGCAGGTATTGGATGGTTAGGTGCATGGATGGCTCCGTGGACATGTCTCCCCAGTGCTCATGTAGGGCAGCTATGAGTGCTCGGTGTTTTAGAAATTGCCCCGGCGCTACTCCGTAGGCATCAATGAGTGAAGCATAAGATGACAGGGCGCCATCATGATACAGAACCCCAAGGTCTTGTATACCACTATCAGTGAGATGGCGCACTTCTCGGAGCGTGATGGCACCATGTCAACCTGGCGTGCCTATTATTGGGAGCGTGGGTCATATGGTTTGGTGGTCCTTGTCAAGTGCAGACAACTGTGGTAACAATGATGTGCCACAATTAGCAAGAGCTGCGGCGGTGGCTTCTGCTTGCAGCATGGGTGGAAGAGAGCAAGAAGGGTCTCATGGGTCAGGGCCGGAAGGTCTGATTCAGTGTGCGCTAGGCGCTGCTCCGAGAGCCATACAGCCACCCATTGCAGCTAGGCTGCTAAATAGTAATGTTCCAGGTTGGGTAAGGCTAACCCCCCGGTCCGTCGGTAGATATAGCTTCCGAATTGCTACTCTGCTACGGGAGGCTCCCCAGATGTGCCCTCTCACTAATCGTTCCAGTGTTTTGAAAAGGGACGGAGGAAGGTACACTGGCAGATTGGTAAAGTAATCAAGCAGTTGAGGCAGGATTATCATCTTTGTTAACGCTACTCGGCCCATTGTGGTTAGAGGTAATGTTCCCCAGAATGCTACTTGTGATCGGATAGATGTGATTTCCCTACCCAGATTCTCCTCAAGCAGGTCCGTTGGGCGATGGTACACCCGAATCCCAAGATATTGGAATGTGTGTGCTTCCCATTTGATGCGTGTGCCACCTAGGACATACTGCGGGTCACAAGAGTTTGCGTCAAATGGGTAAAGACAGGATTTGGATGCATTGACTACCAGCCCCGACACCGTGGCAAATTCGCGTAAGATGTGCTCTATTTCGCCTGGGATAGAATGCGTGTCCTTCAGGTATAGAAGGAGGTCATCCGCATACAACAAGATAATGTGTATGCTGTCACCCTGGGGGCTTCCCCCAGTCTGCACCCCTCGCTTGAAGCGTAGCCACCAGCGGCTCCACTGCGAGCGAAAACAGTAACGGGGATAGAGGGCATCCCTGTCTGGTGCCTTTTCGTACTCTAATGGGTGCTGACATATACGGACCCATTTTTACCCTTACTAGTGGGTCATCATACAGTAGCCGGACCATCTTGATAAAGGCTTCCCCGAGCCCACAGAGTGGCTGCACCGCGAACAGGAAGTCCCACCCCACGGTATCAAATACCTTTGCCAGGTGTAATATCAGGCATCCTGCACGGGGCCAATGCCGCGGTGCATATTCAGCAACTCTGAACAAACAGCGAAGGTTGAGAGTGGTACTGCGTGTTGGGACGAACCCATGTTGGTCGTCATGCACGAGTGATCAGACCAAGGGGGATAGCCGTTCCACCAAAAATTTCACCAGTATTTTATAATCGGTGTTTAAAAGGGCTAGAGGCCTAAAAGAGCCTAGGTCCATAGGATCTCGGTCCGGCTTAAGCAGTGAAACCAATCGAGCCTCATTGAGTGAGGGTGGGAGGGAGGAGTTATCTATTGCGGCGGTGTAGACGGCTTGGAGATGCGGCGTCAGTATTGTTGCGTATGCCTTATAGAATTCGGACGGTAACCCGTCGGGGCCCGGGGTTTTTGAAGGAAGTGACCCACTCGGGTCCCTCGCAACCACCTCTCAGCCTTCCAAACAAATGAAGAGTTGGCCAGACAGTAGAGAATACAACCAAGTTATTTATTAGTATTCGCTCGAGAGGAGTCCAGTCTGACTAGCCTCCTAAGATGCTACAGAGGGGACTGACCCTCACCAACGTTACATCAGTTGTTATACATTTCCAATGCCCGGCAAGACCCGACCAAAACTGTAAAATTCCAGTTGGAACAGGTTAACAAAGGAGACACATAAGATGAGTTACGCTCCTGGGATCGGGTACATGTTATCTCTACCTCAAGGTTACTCTGTCCGTGCCCGCCACTGTAAGCATGAGAACGGGCCTATCTAACAAGGAAGGTATTCAAAGGCACATTCATGTATTCATTAAGACAGCGAAGCTCAACCTTGAAGAAATACAAAAAAGAAATATCGGAGCTGCTTTCTGCTGAGGCAGACAGAATGAGACAGAAGTTAGTTTCAATCATTACATAAAATGGCGGCTAAGGGCATAATGGTGCCGCAAATGCTAACTTAAGCACAATGCCAATGGGGGGGTCTAACTATTTTGCTACTATGGAAAGCTGGAACTCTCTGCATTACCCAATGAACATATTACAATTCTAAACATACACCATCAGTACTCGAAAATGCCCTCATCTATACACATCAAGTCCTGGATATCCTGTATTACCATGGCTTTGTTCTTAGGTCATGTTCTAGGGGTTTGGGGCGAGGCACCAACATATGTACACAACAGGCACAGCAGGCAGGAAGGCAGTGTATGCACAGACAACATGTTAAAATGATACCAGCTATTGCGACCAGGAAGATGAAAATCTTCCAACCCCAGGACGTGAATAAGCCCCAAAACCACCCAGTGAGAGACCATGTACCATTCTCTTGGTGTATGTCAGAGGCAAGCCTATGGAGCTTCTGTATAGCAGCATACACACTCAGAGCGTGGTCCGGTATGTATACACAGCAGCTACTGCCGATTACGCGGCAGGCCCCACCCCGATCAGCAAGGATGACGTCTAACACCATCCGGTTTTGAAGGGCAACGAGTCTCGTAGCCTGGAGCTCAGCCGTAATATTAGTCAGAATACCAGCAGTTTCATTTATTACTCCTTCTACCACCCTGGTGAGTCTACGAATATTGAGACTGTTGGACATGGGGCCCCAAAAGGGAACAATACTCTTCATAGCATCCGTGAACTGCTGCAATGTGGTATCTGTCTGATCTATGTCTGCAGTGTCAATAACTCATCTAACACATGACAGATGAACACCCCTGCGTTGTAGTCGGTGACCCCTATGGTAGTTGGATGGCGCTATATACACTTGGGGAAGGAGAAAGGAGAGATAGCATATTCCAGACCATCCTCGAGGAAGCCAAATATAGGCCTAGGACCCGAAAACAAAGTAAACCTTGTCAGGGGGCAGCAGAGGTGGGCTATTTGCAGTACTAAGTACATAGGTGTAATTGCAATTACTCACCCCCACCCTGACTTTTCATTTCCCTTTAACACAGAAACTCGCTGTCGTGTTAACCACCGGCAGTGGCGTTGCCACATCATGAGTAATATTACGCAGTTGAAAGGACTTGAAGTATTCAGTGATATTGAAATCCCAGAAATCAGACATTTCATTTTGAAGCCATGTTGCATTTTGTTCTCTTTCGTATACATTCATGCATGCTGTCAGGGACAATGTATCCGGTGTCCCTGGGTTGAACCCTTTATGTACACGTATATACTATAAGACAGTTTCATAGTCAGCTAACGTCATATTCATAGTATCAGAGTGATAATGAGTGTATACCATAGTGAAGAGCTGAAACCAGTCTTCACAACTCCCGAGGTAGGAAAAGGGCAGGGACAATAACACGTCATTCTTGTGTGTCACAGAAGGGAGCAGACCGCAGATCCAGCAATTTGTAACATTAGACGTACCATGGGCCTGGTGCAACATTTGGAGGATCACATTATCTACATATGTCTTTTTGTGTTCACCTTTGTGAGGAGCCAGGGTGACAAACATATGCTCAGGGGGAACAGGTGTTGTACCAATCAAAGAGTGCACAGGATATTTTTCTTCTAGAAACCACATTATTCCAAGTATTGGTAGTAGGGAAATAAGGACAATCACTATAAAAATCACTTTACCCTTTTTCGACCAACTGGGCCAACCAACCCCATCCCTCTCTGAACGTGGTGCTGCAAAAGGCTGTTCCTCCTCAACAATTGGGCGCCCAAAAGGATACATGGTGATCAGAGGGGAAAACACAATGCAATGGGGTTGGTGACAAGTAAACAAGAGAATGGGCAAAAACTTTCCAGCGTCCTTCAGAGCCTCGCTGGCAGACTCCTGTTGTTCATCTACGGGGGTGCTACTGAGCACAGCTGTGGGGCAGCGCGATCGCGGCCCGTTGAAGAAATCCCACGTCGTCCAGGATAGGGCACCCCCCCTTTTCAGGAAGACACCCTCAGCTTATCCTGTCCAGTGTCTCGGACAATGCACCAATCTCCCTTTCCCTAAGCTATCGTTGGTACCACGGACAGGGTACATGCACCCTATTCTTCATCCTCGCAGTCCGTCCCTACTAATCTGACTTTTCCTTTGGTGCACTGTCCCTCCGTCGGGGACGCAAATTGTACCTAGCCACTCCGGGCACAGAGTGATCAGTAAACAGGGGCTCAAATTCAGAGGGGCCAAGGGACTGGGGCTCAAGCACTTGTGGGCCAGGTGGAGGAGAATCCTGGACGGCCCTTACTTCTGGGGGGACCGCCTCATTCAATGCTGCATCATTCTCCTCCTCTGTTTGCACCCACTTCAGTCAGGCATCCGAAAAAGGAATGAAGCGTGGCACTTTCTCTGTCCCGTGGTCACCTATGCCATTGATCACCCACCAATCATAGGGGAGAGGCAACGGGACCTTGGGACAGTGATTGGTGTGTATCCAGTTCTTCCGACCGGTCACCTTCACAGCACTTCTGGTGGCGAGGAGTACCTGCAGTGGCCCCTTCCAATTGGCTCCAGGCTTCCTTTCCTCTGGAAATGGCGCACAAGGATGAAGTCACCAGGTCGGATGTCATGCCCAGGCCCCTCTGTTTGTGGTGGCAATGCGTCTTGAATCTGTTGATGAATAGAACGCACATTTTTAGTCAACTCATAGAGATAATCCACTAACAGAGGATACTCAATGTCTGAGAAACATTTTGGTCGTGGGACGCCCCAAACATTCGCTGGTCGGCCGAACACGACCTCATACGGGGACAATCCTGCCCTAGTGTGAGCAGTAGCTCTGGTTGACAGAAGAGCTAACGGTAAAGCATCTGGCCACTTCAATCCTGTGCTTTCCTGAATTTTTGCCAGTTTTATTTTGAGAGTACCATTGTACTTCTCAACCAAACCTGCTGACTGGGGGTGGTGTGCAGCATGGAACTTCTGCCTGATTTGTAGCCCATCACACACCAACTGGATGACTTTTGAATTGAAGTGACTGCCATTGTCACTCCATATCAAATGGGGTAAACCGAAGCAAGGGAAAAACTCCTTCAGGAGGGCTTTCGCCGTCGCCAAGGCTGTGTTCTCCTTAGTGGGGTATGCCTCAACCCATTTACTGAAAGGGCTCAAACAACCACTAACACATATTTCAAATTATTGACTCGTTCCATCTCAATGTAGTCCATCTGAAGGACTTCAAAGGGGAAGGAAGGGGGTGCAAAATTACCATACAATATTTTACCAAGTGAGCAGCAGTCTTGGGGATGTTATCATTCTGCCACACAGGGTCTAGTAGTTTGCATATGCCCTTAGCGCTAATGTGAGCTGGCCCGTGCACCATAGTGACTACAGGGAGGATATAGGCGTCCGGCAGCATCCACCTTTGCTTTCCTGATTTATCCGTCCAGCACCCATCCTCGTCTAAATGTGCTGTGCTTTCCTGCTATATTGCTAACTCCTCAATCATTGCCTCACTCTGTATTTCCGTGACACTATCCAGTGTATCCTCAAACAAAGTAACTTCGGGTACCCATCTAGCAGGACCTGCCACAAACATCTTTTTCATCTTCGTTCGAGCCGTCTCCTTAGCTATTTGGTCTGCAAATGCATTTCCCCGCCCCACATCGTCAGTAATTGCCTTGTGGGCGCTGCACTTCACTATTGCTAACTTTTTGGGGAGTGTCAGGGCTGACAAAAGCCTGTGTATCAATGGGCCATTCTGGATCTTTAACCCGTGTGAAGTCAGGAATCCTCTCTCCGCCCAGAGCCGCCCAAAATTGTGGGCCACTCCAAAGGCGTACTGGCTGTCAGTATAAATATTGACAGTCAGTGCCTCACATAGCTCACAAGCTCGAAGAAGGGCAACTAACTCTGCAGCTTGGGCCAATTAATAGGGAACTTGTGATGTCTCGACTACTGTGTGTAGGGTAGTTATTGCGTATGCGGCAGTTGTTGTGCCATCCGGTAATGTGAAACAAGAGCCATCGACATATAGCTCCCCTTGGGGCTCAGATAGGAGAACATCAGTCAGGTCTACCCATCCCTTCGTCTCCTCCTCAGTCCGAAAAATACAATCATGTATGTCAATTTCCTCACTTTCAGAAGGGAGGGGTAGTAATGTGGCTGGGTTCAGAGTGGCACATCTTTTTATCGTGACGTGTTGTGGTAAGAGGGTCAGTTCATAACCAGTCAGACGTGCACTGGTGAGGTGCTGTGTCTTTGTTTTGTTCAAAAGTGTATCCACAGCATGAGGTACCATGACTGTGAGATCAGTATCAAGGACAAGCCCAGCCGATTGTCGGATAGAGACGGCTGCAGCCGCGACCGCTCTTAGACAGCCCGGGAGGGCTCTCGCGACTTTGTCAAGCAAAGCAGAATAAGCACACAGCCTCTGCTTACCTCCATAGGCTTGTGTCAAGACAGAAAGCGCGCAACCAGCCGTCTCGTGTACATACAACACGAACGGCTTAGTATAGTCTGGAGTGCCAAGCACAGGCGCAGAGCAAAGTGCGACTTTCAATTGCTCAAAAGCTTGTTGACATTCAGGCGTCCAGGGCAAGGGTTCATGCACATCTTTAGTAATTAGCTGCAGCAGCGGCTTTGTTAGTAAGGAAAAGTTAGGAATCCAGTGCTGACAATACGAAGTAATGTCAATGAAAGCTCGCACATCCCGCTGAGTCTTAGGGATGGGCATTTTAACAATAGCACTAATGCATTCAGGTGTTAGTCTCCTTCCCTCCTTCGAAAGTAGGTGACTTAGGTAGGTAACCTCCTGTTGACAATATTGGAATTTTGAAAGGGACACTCTATGTCCATGATGAGCCAAATGTAGCAACAATTTAACCGTTGCATCTTTTGCAATCTCCTTCAGTGTCAGAAGGGATCAAGAGATCGTCCATGTACTGCAGCAATACATTACCTGGGGGAAGCGTGAGGGAATCCAATTGGCCTTTTAAAGCTTGACTATATATGCTAGGACTTTCAGTATAGCCCTGAGGAGCTCGACAGAATCTAAAGCTTTTGCCGGCCAGGGCGAGTCCAAATAGGTGCCTGCTATCTGGATGAATCGGAATGCTAAAGAATGCATTTTTCAAATCGATAACAGAAAATAATTTGGCAGAGGAAGGATTCATTGTCAGAAGGGCAGTGATGTCAGGACCCACTGGGAACTGAGGGACCACAATCTTATTAACCTCACACAGATCACTCACAAAATGATAGACATCAGGATGGTCATCAGAGGAACCAGAGGGTGCCCTCTTAAGAATGGCAAGAATAGGGCTATTACACACGTTCGCAGTTGTCTCCTCAACAACCCCTGACTTAATCAAATCCTGTATAATCTGCAATAGAGCTCGCTCCCCTGCTTGCGGTATTTTGTACTGGGGAATATGATGCAAAACAGCATTGTCTTTGACCTTGATAGAAACTGGAGGTATCTGTAACAGCCCTACGTCCGTATCACCTGTAGCCCACAACGTGGGCGGCACATCCTTGAATTCAGCAGGGAGGGACGCATCTTTGGACAAACACTACTTGGTACTAACCACATTAGGACCCATTGTCATATAGACACCTGCCGGGGAAAAATAAATTGTGGCATACAACTTCTTCAACAAATCCAATCCCTAGATACCTGCGGCATCAACACCTTCATTTTTAACTCCTTATTTTTCTTCTCCACCTTCTCCTTCTCTTCATTCTCTCTATGCTCATAATACTGTGCCATACTCAATATCACTGATGGGGAGGAGGTAGTCCAAGTGCTCTCCGAAGCCTGTAACCGAGTCGCGATCTCGGGAAGCAAGTTCGTAACAAATTTATTAACCCCTTCCATTGACAAATCCTGTCCACTGAAATTCAAAATACACCTTCAAACCTAGTAAAAAAATCAGATACACTTTCATCTTTCTTCTGATGACATGCTGTTAACTTGTCCCAATCTACTCTTCTAGGTGGAATAAGAGAGTGCATGTAGGTAATAATACGACCTGGCAAAGCTAGGATCTCAGCCTTAGGCTTCTCACCAGGCTTCCTCTCCTTCTCCCAGGCTCTGATCTCGTCTCAAGTGCCACCCAATTGCACAACATGATCCTGTGTATGCACCTGCCACCAAATATCAACTGGCACCAACAAACCAAAAAACATTTCAATGTCTGCCAACGTCACCACCGTCGACGATGCAGCCTCTGTCAATTCTTTATAATATGCAGTTGGATTTTTCATAGGGTCGGGTAACTGAGTCTTGAGAGACAAAATCTCACTCCTTTTCCATGGAGTATAAACCCATTGTTCTTGGAAACGGGCCTCTACTCGCTGTCTGACGACTGCACCATGCTGATCACGCAGGTCCGGTAGGAGCAAAGTTTTCTGGGTTATGATGTAGTGTTTGGCCATACCCTTTTCCCTGCCCAGACTATTTTTCATGACCTCCTCTACCATTTATCACACATTCCTAATGTTCCTTTTTGCAAAAATTGCATTCCAGCCATTGATTACACTTTATCCGGCCCGAGCAGGAGATTACGGCTCGAGCCGGATAGTACAGCCCTAGCTGGAGAGTACTCTCCGGGTGCGGAGATTCCGGCCCGACTGCGGACGTAAAGTTAGGAGTCGTAAGTGATTTCTGTGAATACCAAAAATCGTAAGTGCCTTCTGTGAATACCAGAAGTAGTAAGTTTAGGAATTTGTCTCAGATTAGTTCTGTGAATCGGCCCCTGTGTATCCAAATTGGTCCGCAGACCTACCAAGTACAAATCAAATGGTCCTCAGACCATACCAAATATTATTCAAAATGGTGCCATATTCACAAAGAACCAAGACAAACTCAACTGGTGCACACAGGTCGAACACATTTATTCTCCACTGCCGACTCTTCGGACCAAATGGTCAGATCCAAGGGTTTCGCCTTTCAGGACCCCAGCCGAGATGACCACTAGGCGAGGCACCGCCTGATCAGAAAGACGGGGCAGCTGCGAGTACTAGGCTCTATCGTGCAGGGACCCCCGATCCGCCCATCCGACCCGAAGTGGCCCCATCCTCCTCACCCGGCCACGGGCGAGGATGGGTCAGCCCGATGGAGTCCCTGTTCGGGCGCCAACTGAAGGAAGTGACCTGATTAGGGCCACCCGGGTCACTCGCGACCACCTCTCAGCCTTCCAAACAAATGAAGAGTCGGTCAGACGGTAGAGAATACAACCAAGTTATTTATTAGTATTCGCTCAACCGGAGTCTAGTCTGACTAGCCTCCTAAGATGCTACAGATGGGACTGACCCTCACCAACGTTACATCAGTTGTTATACATTTCCAATGCCCAGCAAGACCCGCCCAAAACTGTAAAATTCCAGTTGGAGCAGGTTAACAAAGGAGACACAGAAGATGAGTTACGCTCCTGGGATCGGGTACATGTTACCTCTACCTCAAGGTTACTCTGTCCGTGCCCGCCACTGTAAGCATGAGAACGGGCCTATCTAACAAGGAAGGTATGCAAAGGCACATTCATGTATTCATTAAGACAGCGAAGCTCAACCTTGAACAAATACAAAAAAGAAATATCGGAGCTGCTTTCTGCTGAGGCAGACAGAATGAGACAGAAGTTAGTTTCGATCATTAAATAAAATGGTGGCTAAGGCAGAATGGTGCCGTAAATGCTAACTTAAGCACAATGCCAATGGGGAGATCGACTGGAAGTATTTTCTAGTCCAACATTTTCACGGTTGCTAATGCTGATATAGCATCTCTGATTTCTTCTTGCTCGATCGGGGCACCCAGCGCCTCGCATTGCTCCAGTGTGATAGACGGTAGTTGGATCGCTGAGAGGAACCTGTCCAGCTGGTTGTATGATGTTACAACGCATGCCATTACAACGCATGCCGTTACAATGCATACCTTTACCCCAACTTGCTGTCGGGGGTGCGCTGGAAGTTGGAATAGTATAATTTACTATTCCAACTCCAGTGTGTGCAACAGTAGGGAAGGTGTTGGAGTTAACTCCTACACCTTCTACCCCCTGCAACAAGCCTTTCGCGTTGTAACGACATGCGTTGTAATGGCAGGCGTTGTAACGCTTCCGTTGTAAAGGCTGTTGCCCGTCCAGCCTGGCGCGATCGGGCGCGGCTGTGGATTTATACAGGGCTGCATCGTGCTTTGTCATCTCCTCGTGGATCTCGTGTTGGGTGTACACTGTGGGGCCACTTGCAGGGCGTATGGCATGTATGGGGTGTCTGGGATGCTCCTGGCACAACAGCCAGACCAGCAATCTGCCCTGCCTGTCTGACAGCACATGTGTGTGTGCCGAGTGTGCTTTGTAGTTGAGGCAGCGCAGCCGTTCGAGTAGGCTGAGGTGTTCGCTCTGCTTCTCGCACAGTTGTTGTGAGTCCCCTGCGCCTGACGCCACCTGGGTTTTGCATGGTAGGTGATCTTGTTCTAGTTGCCCTATCTCCCGGGCGCGCTGCTTGTGCATGTTCCAGACCAGCCCCATACTATGTCTCCTGATGACTACTTTAAATGCCTCCCATTCTAAGGGGGTGTTGTGTGTGGTACCAGCATTGTCTTCAAAGTATTGAGTGGCGGCCACTTCTAACGAAGCGCGGAATGCTGGGTCCTCCAGCGCTGCCAGCTGAAGGCACCAGGTAGGAACCGGTGGGGGGCCTACCTCCCAACTTAGCTGCAGTGTCTGGGGGTTGTGGTCGGAGTGCGTTCGGCCCAGGTAATCAGTGGTTTAACTAACGGCAGTAGCGAGGAGAAGCCGACTATCCGTCTAGTCGAACATGCTAGTCATGTACGTGGGAGTAGAATAAGTATATGCGGGTGTCTGGATGTCGAGCGCGCCAAATATCTGTTAGAGACCAGTGCATGAGGCAATTGCGTAGAGCCTGGGCGTTAGAGGAGGCAGGGGTGCATGTCAGTGGGGGGAAGGAGTGGTCTAGCGAGATATCAAGCACTGAGTTGAAGTCCCCATCCAGCAGCCACGGGATCCCGGCCCAAGGTGCAAACGCGCTGGAGTGTTTTTGCAGGAAGACTGGTTGCTCTATGTTTGGGGCATATATGGACCCTATGAGAATAGATTGCCCGTTTAGCCTACCTCGCACTAAAGCATATCCCCCTCCGGGTCGATGATCACCTCTTCTGCGATAAATGGAGTGTCAGCTCGGACCCAGATTAGTGATCCCCTCGCCTGGGCAGAAAAATTCGTACTAAACACTTGTCCGCGCCATCGCCTGCGGAGTCTGGTGGCTTCCAGTTGCGTGATATGTGTCTCCTGTAGCAGCGCAATGTTAGTGGCTCTACACTGCAGGTATGAGTATATGGCATAGCGCTTAGAGGGAGTTTGGATGCCCCTCACCTTCCATGTTATAACATTAATGTGGGCCATACTGGGGTATATGATGTCCAATTGCAGTGTCCCGCCCTCCACCGACGCCATGGACTGTTGGTGTGAAAAGCGTGTGAGTGCCCAACCTCATGCGGGGTGTGCTGTGACGTAAAGTACAAGAGAAGGGGGTGGGGGAGGGAGAACAGTAGAACTTGAAAATCTTCTGCGGAGTGGAACCCCAATGGGGGCCCTCCTAAACCATAATGCAGGTACATTCTGCAGTAAACAGTGTCAGTACAATGTGGGGTTACGAGTCGCAGTTGCTGGCGCTGGCTTCATTGCTGTGCCCTCGTGAGTTGTAGCTGGTGTAACCCCTGCTAGAGGCCAGCAGATGTCGAAGAGGCTTACTACTTGCCGGATGGATGCAGCACGGTGGTGCAGCTTGATGGACCACCATCTGATGCACAGTTTATGGGGGTGACTACTGTTTGCTTCATGGTGGCTTAGGAGGCGCAGCAGTGATATCGTGTCTGTTGAGACTACATGTGCTAAATGATATCGTCAGCAGTTTGTGGTGTCACCTCAGGAGGATGGGGGAGTCGGATCCTCCCGACCACGACTGCGGCTGCTCATCTTCTGCCATGGATGGATTGGAATCACTGTCCGGGTCCGAACTGTGAGAAGGGTCGCCCAGTGTTGCAGCGACCTGTAGGGCCCTTCGACGTTCCACGATGATTTGCTCCAAGTTGGGAGGTGTGATCTGTGAAGCCGGTGATGTCGCTGTCTGATGCTTGCTGCGCTTCCTACGTCGCCTGGTTTGTCGAGCTTTCGCCGCGGCTCCCATCTCTGGACGGCCAGCAGATAACCCCTGCTCCTCCAGCCAGGACCAAGTGTCTGCGGGCGACTCGAAGAAGTGCGTGGTGCCGTCCACTACCATGCAAAGGCGGGCGGGAAACAGGAGGGAGTATCTCATGCTTAGTTCCTGAAGACGTCTCTTTACCGACTGAAAGGAGTTCCTGCGCCGCTGTACCAGTGTGGTATAGTCCGGAAAGAACATGACATGGGCGTTACCAACTTTTGTGTCTGAGGACTTCCGGGTTTCCCGCAGGATAGCATCTCGGTCCCTGAAATTGAGGAGACGGATTAAGAAAGGTCTTGGCCGCGCCCCACGGGGGGGCCTCCAAGTTGGAACTCGACGTGCCCGCTCAACAACGAATTGGGGGACAAGGCATCTTCTGGCATAAAGGTCTTTATTCACTGCTCTGCGTATGGTAGTGGGCCGCGGCCCTCCGAATCTTCCGGCAAGCCTAGCACCTGCACATTATTGCACCGTGACCGGCCTTCCGCATCTTCCAGCCGCTCCTTGAGTGTCTGGACTCTGGCCATGAGATCCATCACTTTAGATGCATTCGAGCTAGTGGTCGGGCGTAATTCCAAGATGGCTTTCTGTTGAGTCTGCACCTTTTCGGCTAGCTTCTTGTGATCCCCGTGCAGCAGCGTAAAATCTATGGCTACTTTGTCAATTTTCACTTTAAGGGCAGAACGTGTTGTTTCCATCGTTGTGCCCAGCTTCTCAACAGCACTCTGTACCGTGTCCGCGGTGGTCGGCATTGTTTGCGGCTGTTGTGGCCCCTCCAAGCGAGTGGGAGTCTGGAGAGAGGTAGATCGCAGTCGGCTCATGACTAGCTGTTGGGCTGTCGGCATATGTTCGGCAGGTGGTAAGCGTTGCGGGATACGCTGCAGGCGTCGGACTCGCGCAAACCTCCAATTTGTGCTTCTGCTGCTGCGGCTTTAGGTTGGGTGGGCGAGTAGGAGCCCAGTCCTTAATTCCTGTCGTAGCTGGGTTGACCTTGAGCCTTCCCCGACAGTCACCGTCGCTTACCAGGAAGGGAGTGAGGGCTTCTAAACTAGACACCTGTGGCCGTTCCTTGCGTCGTGTCAGATCCGGGCCCGATCTGACCCCCTGTGCCGGTCCCGTGTGGCCCCCAGGTCTGTGCGGGCTTGAGTGCTTAGTCCGCCTCAAGGGAGGGCCCCCATACCGTGTGTTCTCTGGGCACTATCTCCAGGACCACCCAGCCAGGTCGGTGTGGGTGATCCCTGAAGTCAGTGCCAGGCTGTGGGTACAATCCGGGAAAGGAAGGCACCGGTGAGCTCCAGAGGTACCACTAGGCCGCAGGCCCCTCGCGCTCCCCGCCCGCGATGGTGTACTTCACTGGGAGGGGGGAAGGGGGAACAAAGCCAGCGCACACTCCAACACGCCGGTGGGCCTAGGCCCGACACGACCCCCTGGCCCCACCAGCGTGGCACAACATCCTCCCGCTCCACGCCTCAGCAAAGTGCCCAGTTGGCTAGGCCAGTCTGTGCAGTGGATTTGGCGACCACAGACTTAGGGCTGGGGTGGAGTTATGACCTGGGGCCCCACCGTAATGTAAGGTTCAGCTCTCGAAGTCCAGCCACAGTGGAGTCAGCATACACCCTTGTAGCAAGGTAGGGGGGCACCTACTCTGGGAGGCTTTCCAGTGCCCTCCGCTAGGGCGCCCCGCCGAGGAGGCGCTGGAGACTCCGTGCGTTGGTGCAGGAGCCGCGACCCCTCCCGGAGTCGCCGCTCTCCGCTAAGGCAGGGTGCTCTGGGTCTTGTAGGCACAGGCAGTGTCCATCGGGCGTGTGGGCGCCACTGTGCAGAGCCTGCGATGTGGTGGTCGGGGGGAGAGACAAGGCAGGGTTTTCACTGACTTGCGGCCGCCGGCAGGCCTAGGCCCAGCCTGACCCCCGCATCCCGCTGGTGCAGTGCCCCGTCCCCCTGCTCCTCACCTCTGCTTAAGCAGTCAGCCCTCGGATCTCCTCATGGATGCCCAGCTCCTGCGGCCGGGTCAAAGCAGGAGCCCATGGTCTCAGAAAGGTGGAGCATAGCTCAGGCTCCCCCGCTGTCACCTCCAGGCCATCACCGGGCCCCTCCAGCGCGGCACGACAAGCCTCACACCGCAGCGCCTCGCACCAGGCAACGCACTCATAGTCAAACTGGCTCCGGCTCTTCACCTCTGGGACGCCGGTCATCCGTCAGCAGAGCGCGGCAGGTAGGGGAGCGCGCCGTTCAGGATAAATGGTAGCAGCGGTAGCGACAGGGGGAGGTCGCCGCACTCCCACACGGCGTTCTGGCTGTCAGTGCAGTATCAACTCTTTGCAGCCTCCCCGATGCACGGCAGCGACACGGACGTGTCTCCTGTCAATGTGGATGGAGCTGCCAACGTGCTTGTTATGGATGCTGCCTCTGTTAGGGGGGATTAATCAGGATAATCAGGGCATTACACTAGGAGCTGCTCTATTGTACATCCGCCATCTTGGCCACCTGGCCACGCCATCCACTATCATGCCATGATAATGATGGCTTTCCCGCTGAAGGTCACTTTAAACGCACCCCAAATGTTATTTAGGGATGCATGCTGTGGGTCATTATCTTTAAAATATTTATAGACTCTTGGAGAGTTTGTTGACAACTGTCTTCCTTGTGATAGATGGCTGATATTTCCACAACCAGCTTTTTATCCTGAAAGGGTCTCTCCCCAAAGCAATCAACAGCTAACCGTGATCTTATATCATGCTATCCGATATACCCCACCTCCAGTACACTGCCCAATGGTTTTCTTCGATACGAACAGCGTATCTATTCTGGAATACGACTTGTGGACATGTGAAAACAAAGGAATAATCCTGCCCATCTGGATGAAAATATCTCCAACATTTGACCCCACGATGTTCTGTAATCTGCGCTTTCAGACGTCTGGAAAGGTCATTAATTGAGTGAGTGGGTTGCTGGGCCCTGTCTGCATCTGAGCCCTATATCATGTTAAAATACCGTCACATGATCACCCCTTCATGTGCATTTCCCATGTCCTTTGACAATAAAATGTTCCTGGTGAACGTTGGGGGTGTAGATAGTTATAAACGTGTAAAATTGTATTTTGTACAGGTGCCTGAGTTTTGATATAATGGCCTTCTGGGTTCCTGAGCTGTGCCACCTATGTGTTTATTAAGATTCTTTATGACAAGCACCCTCAACGCCGTTGTTTTGTTTTCCATGAGGCCCATATCAGAGTTGGGTAGTGTCTGGTTTTCATTCGGTTTTGATACTTTCACAGTAGGTGGTTTTCATGAAGGAATATTACATAAGCAGCTTGGATTCTAAGATAACTCCAAACCAGAATTCTGTTCGTCGGGGAAGTAAGGACCCTCACATTTAGTGTTATTAGCTTGAATGCACTGCGATGTGAACATGTTGTGAGGTAGACCTCTCCCTTTTTAGTTGAAGATTCTGTGAAGTGGCAGGTGTGGTGTGAACTTACAAAACCTCCCCTTATTGAACATAGCAAGGATTCAGTTCAAGATAGCATGCTTGATGCACAAAGCACTTCATTATAACACTCCAGTTTACCTGGCAAAAAAACTTGAACTATCCGGCTTAAGTCGAGCCCTAAGAAGCTTCAATACTCTATTGCTCAAACCAAAAAATTCAAAAAGAAGAGATCTTATAACCGAGCCTTCTCCGGTCTTGATCCCAGAATATGGAACACTCTACCTCCTGAAATCAGAACTAACCCCTCGATTGTCACATTAAAAAAAGAAGTCAAAGGGTTGCTCCTGAATAGCTCCCTGCAACTATAGACCTGAAGCCACCCAAACTAATTTTTAATTCTTGTTTACAGCTTTGATTTTAACGTTCAACAATGCAATTTGTACTGCTTTATACTTTCTATGACCTGGGTTGTCCTTTTTTGAAGTTCTGCTTACCTTATTACCTACATGTTTAATATTTTACCTTTTCCTGTTTATCTTGTATGATTTTTTTCATACAGCGCTCTGATACCCTGACGGGTCACGTTCGCGCTATATAAACCCTTTAAAAAAAAATAATAATATAAGAAGAACCTGAAAACATTTCACCTCTTGATCCAAGCCTCAAGAACAGTACAGTCCAAATTCCCATATTAACAGGACCTCCCCATATGGCATCACCCGATGCACAGAAGCAAAAACAGTACCAGTTTGCGTGAGAGATTACCTCCCTGCCCCATGTTAAAGTAGACTTCTAGACTTTGAGAGCTCCCCCTGTGTCTTATCTGTTGAATGTAATTGTTGTTCCCAATGGTACACCAACACTTCTTGAGTTTATTATCTGGTGGTAGCCCACAACCAAGTGTTTATAGTCTCACTAAACAATGCTCCTCTCACCATAAACAGGAAACACCCCTGAACAGTCTTCAGGAGTCCAGTATCACCTGGCTGTTTGTAGACCATGATGGCAAAGTTTTGACCCCAAGTTAAGTAGATTTCAGCATCTCAATAATTGTTTGCTTTTTGGTTGGTGAGTGACTCCTTTCTTTGTCTCCCTTTCTGTTTGTTGGATCTCCCACCATGTTCTACATTTCATTGTCCTCCTCATCACTTTCCAATGAAAGGTCCAAAAAGTGATTGTCTTTCTTGCGTGTTCCTTATTGTTTTGTCCAAGCAGATTGAGGAATATTGCAGGCCTTCTAGGATGTTCCAACGGTATCTTATTTGTCATTTATACAGCTCAACCATGATCTCTTGGTAGTCCTGCCTCTTTTGTAACATAGTCACAGCAATGTGCTGATACAAGTAACTTCGCCATTACTGTAGACAAGTTTTGACATTTTGCTTGCTACAACCATCATTCTCTCCTTTAACAGATAATTTAACAACTTGAGTACTATGTTTCTGGGTTTGCCCTTTGA
The DNA here is from genome assembly GCA_963921515.1 of Calotriton arnoldi. NCBI lineage: Eukaryota > Metazoa > Chordata > Amphibia > Caudata > Salamandridae > Calotriton > Calotriton arnoldi. Next base: position 799,916 of record CAWUFW010008509.1, read on the forward strand.
GTCTGCTAGATTGCGGCCAACCCTGTGTGCTCATTCAATTCTGACTTGGTAGTCTGTGCTTCTTTTGAGGATATATTGAAACATGTCTGCAATGTAAGCATTTATGTAGCCTCTTTTGACCCGCATCTTTCAAATTTCTTAGGCAAATGTTGTCTCTATAGGATCTGTTGTCTAAGTACACACACTTTGCTAATAGCCACCTAGTTTGATTCTCCATATGGCATAGGGTCATGATGAGTAGTTGCTCTGAGTCCAGTGTATTTTAGGCGTAGTATTCGCCCTGGTTCAGTCTTTGGCTCATATTTTTTAGCAACACTTTGATCTCCACCGCATCTTTACCAATCTGTGACCTCAGTCTTGACCGATGTTAGACCTGGCAGCCTTACAGTGGTCTTCCCCCAACTTTTTACCTTCCTCCCTCCATTTTTCTAAACTCATTTTTTGCTGGTTTTAGGACTCTGTAAACTTTACCACTGCTGACCAGTGCTAAAGTGCTTTTGCCCTCACGCCTAAACATGGTAACATTGGCTTATTCCCACTTGGCATATTTCTCCAGTATTGGATCTTTTCATAGATTCACATGCTTGAATCATTCCCCGTCGTCGAAGTGGTAGTCCCACGGTACCATAATAAAGCAGTACGTATCACTATTATAGGCTATAATGGCAATGAAAAAGTCTGTTTAATAGCCTATCTATGTCATTTTTTTGTTAAAAGGACCAAACCAGAACTATTACCAATCAGGTGACAGCACACTCTAAAACACTCCCAACAGAAGCTGTGTCCCTCAGATTTTCTACCACACGTCGTGTGAAGGGAGTCTCACTGTACTCTGCTCAGTTTCTTCATCTATTACGTCTGTTTGGATCATCGAAGATTATATTTCATGTTTCATTTCTCTCTCACTCTGTCACTGGTATGTTGGAGTAGCAGAAAACAAGGGAAATGCCTACAAAATATGTCTAACCTTTTCCTCAGAAACTCTCACGTTCTGAGAGATGAGGCTATTAATGGAACTACATAAACTTAAGTCTGTAATTTCTGATGAGGACAGTGAGGATTCCTTCACCTCACAGAAGAGGTCACAGGAGAGGTCGTACCAAGGTTCTCCAGAAGGTGCAGAGGAAAGCCATAAAAAACACTTACAATGAGTCTTCATATGGCACTTCTCACAAAGAGAGAAAATGGAAAAAAATGTACTCACAGTTAGACCCTACAACTCCTTCTTCAGCCCTGATACTACCTCAGGGAAATCCTCATTACCTGACAATGAGGCGTCTATGGCAAAACCACCATCAAAATACTATTTAGCAACAATTACGATGACAACGTTGATGACCACAACCATGTTGACTATTACTGCCTCACCTATGACGGCCTCATCTAGGATTGCATCATCTTCGTAGGCCTTATCTACGATGGCATCGTCTATGACGGCCGTCTACGACCACTTCACCTATGATGGGCGTCTACGACAGCCTCATGTATGATGGTCGTCGATGAGGGGCTTGTCTACAATGGTCATCTACGGCAGTCTCATCTACGATGGTTGTTTACGATGGTCGTTTATGACTGTCATCTCTGACAGCCTCATCTACGATGGTTGTCCATGACAGCCTCATCTACGATGGTCGTCGACGACAGCCTCATCTATGATGGTCGTTTATGATGGCATTGTCCATGACAGCCTCGTTTACGACAGCCTCATCTACCACTGCCTCATCTATGATAGCCTCATCTATGATGACATCGTCTATGACAGCTTCATCTACAATGGTCGCCCATGACCATCGTCTACGACAGTCTCATCTGTGATAGTTGTCTGCAACAGTCTTGCCTATGACGGCCTTCTGCGATGATGGCCTAGTATACCATACCTTCTCTATGATAGCCTTTTCTACGATGGCCTCCATATGGCTGCCTAGTCTACGGCAGCCTCGCCTATGACTGCATCCTCTACAATGGCTTCATCTACGAAGAAGTCTCGTCGAGGACAAGCATTGTTGACGCCAGCCTAGTCGTGTACATCTGCCTCGTCGACGACGATTTCGATGGCATTACAAACGATGACGAAAGCACCGTAGTCGTCAACAAGAACAAAAGACACATAATCCAGAATAACTTAATGTCATAATTAAGGGGACTTATATGAGCATGTCTACAACAGTCAGCAAGGTATGGAGAGGCAATATGTGGAGCAATTTCACCACTTTGCTCCGCTTCCAACTTCAGAGCCTGGTTCAGGTCCATGTAGCTCCAGTACTGAACCTTCAGGGCATGTTACAGGATTTCTACAAACACTTTCTCGAGCCTTCAAGGTCACATCGTGTCCAATATATCAGCATTCTCCAATGTTCTTGCCACTCCAACAATAATCCAAGTTTCAAATGTTGCCATGCTTCCTGGGAACGACCTTTACACATCTGTTGATGATAGAGAGAAGTCCCACAAACAGTGGATTACCCACAAGAGGATTTTTGGCAGTTTCCATACTCTTAGGGAACGAGCAGCCAAACACTACCAACTTCCCAAAAAAAAAAAGCTATTGGTTTTGTTTTCTTTATGATTTTAAATAGAAAAACTGTGAGACCTGTTCCAATTGTTCATATATCCGGGAAGACTTACAATCATGGAAAACCCTGTCATTCATAACCTTCGCCTAACCAGTAGTAAGACGTTCTCAACTATGTCCATTGCTACTCACTGTCAATATGGGGCAGGTATAACCAGCAGATGTGGTCAACCATTGCCACATACATAGAATTACTGCCAGGAGACAGAAAGGGCAGAAACAAAAAAGATTCTGCAGGGGGGATAGATGTCCTTATCAGAAAATATAGATTGTGCTATACATATAGCTTCAATAGAATTCCCACAACTGGCAGGGTCAGTGGTCCTTAAACGCCAAGGTTGGTACAAGGCCACAACATTTAGAACCTGAAGTGCAAATATGTCTAATATTTTTAAATTACCATGGCGATGCTCTATTTGGCAAGCATGTCGACAATACCTTGCAAGCAGTTAAGTCTGACTCTGACAAAGCAAGAGCTTTTGGGCACATTACAATTTCAAAAGGAACACTCTTTAGAGGGACCCACGAAAGAGACACTTACCTGTATCAAGGAGGATACCAGAGATATCAGACTTATCAACCCTCTCAGTAGCCCTTAGACTAGCTTACCTATAGTGACAAAGATCTGGTGCTGCTTACACCATCCTAAGGGCGAAACAATTCCAAAATGTTGGCACCTAAGGCAGAAGATAGCATTGGACAAATAAGTCCTGGGTCTCATCACATATGATCTGATGTTAGAGTTCACCCTGATGGTGCCCACGTCATCTCCATCTGTTTTGGAAGTGAGTGCTAGCTAGGCTAACCAAAGGTTCCATAGAGAAAGGCCCACATTATCAGCAAGGAACTGGCTTCTATGCTCGGATTTTCCTCATAGACACGAAAACAGAGGAGTGGTGATCCATCGTAGACCTCTGGAAATTAAACAAGTATTTCCAGAAACAATCCTTTCATGTGGTTACCCTCTCCTACACCACATGACAGTTCTGAATTTACAGTATTCATTCATACTTCCGCATTCCCACCCACCCATCAAAGTTCTCCCATTTGACTTCAAATCAGCTTCCTGCATTTGTACCTACTGCCTGGCCCCTGGGGCAGATTTTTTTCAGGGAGGACGATCATCAGGTATTCCCCTACCTCAACAACTGGTTGATAAAAACACCAATGGCATTTCAAGCATCCAAGGCCACAGAGGCTTGACCTAAAATTGTTTCACAAACTAGGTCTCCTTGTAAATTATCAAAGATCATCATCTCCTCCATCCAAGAAGATACTGTTCCTGGGCTGCAACACTAAATACTGTCTAAGACAAAGACTTTCTATCCCAAGGTATGCAACAAAGGATCTAGGAACTGGCTCTCGAAATAAAAAAAAATAAAAAAAATGTCAGTGCGTCTGTTCAATTAGCTTCCGGGCATCATATCCTCAGCGATCAATAGGATCCCTCTTGCAGGCTTGAAAATGAGAGCCGTACAGGTACAGCTACAAAAACAATAGATTCAAACAAAAGAATTATTCAAGGTCTTGGTGAACTTCACACAGGTGTGATGGAAGCTTTAGTCTGGTGGTGCCAGACCTCCCACCTGTCAGAGAACCTCACGCTCTTATCTCAAATACCTCACTTCGTAGTGACTATAGACACCTCCCTGGAGAGCTGGGGGAGTCATCTACAGAACCTGCAAATTCAAGGAAAGTGGTCTCTGCTTCAGAAGAAGCATGCATATCAATCGCCTCGAGCTCAAAGCCATCTAACGTAGTCTCCAAGCTTCCCTGCCAGTGATTGCAGGGTCTTCGGTGTTAGTTCGCACTGACAATACCACCAGCATGCAATAGGTGAACAATCAAAGCAGTGCAAGATCACTAGTGTTGTCCAAGGAAGATCAGGAAATCTGGAGCTGGCTAACAACACACAGAATAACTCTTCGGGCCAAACATGTTCCGGGGACTAGCAATCTCTTAGCAGATATACTAAGCAGAACTGGAAGCAGCCTCCACGAATGGGAGTTTGATCACTCGGATCTAAATATGATCTTCTCGTTCTGGGGCAAACCAGCTCTAGATCTCTTTGCAACAAACGGAAACGGAAATGCCAGTTCTATGCAAGTTGGCAACCATATCCAGGATTGTGGAGGAATGCCTTTCGACAGATGGTCTGGGATCTTTGCCTACCTTTCCCCTGATACCTTTAATACCAAAGGTTCTCAGCAAGAAGAAAGTGGAGCATTGTCGTCTCAACCTGATAACCCCCAGATGGCCCATGCAGCAATGGTTCATGGAGCTTCTCCTACTATCAGAATACAGCCACATTTACCTACCAACATCCCGTAAACTTTTAACAATGAACTAAGGCCAGGTCCGTCATCCTGACCCGACCTCTCTTCTCTCATGCGCACAACTCCTACATTCCATGAAGTCAAAGAGCGCAATATTCCTCAGGACTACAGGTCTATTTTCTGCAAGTCAAGGTGGAAGCCACGAGAAAGACATGCAAACTGTGATGGAAACAATCTGCCTAATGGACACTTTTCTGCCAATGGGACCAGAAATCAAACATACATCCTCTCCTAGTACAATTTTGCAGATAACCACCCTATCTCCTCTTGCTAGCTCAGTCACAGTTGGTACATGCGTCTGTTAAGTTAGGACCTGTAGCAATATCAAGATATAGATGCTCATCACATTTTCTCTATTTCTGCTGTAGCAGAACCATCAAACAGTCTGTGAAAGAATTATTCAGAGTTTTTTCCTCCAGTAAGGGCTCCTTCCCCTGACAGGCACCTGAAGATAGTTCTATCTCAACTCATGAAGAGTTCATCTGAACCCATTCACAGAGCACACCTCATAATTCTCACATGGAAGGTCGCCTTGTTACTAGCACTCACTCCGACCAGGAGGGTAGAGGAGATACAAGCTTTCTCAACTCAAGAACCTTCTTGTGCCTCACAGGCAAGTTAGTACTTCTCAGAACCAATCCCAAAAATTTTTCCCAAGGTTTCTTCGTATTTTGCCTCAATGAACCTATAATATTTCAGACTTTCTTGCCGAATCCAACATCACCAGCTGAGAGGTCTATTTATACGCTAGGTATTAAATGATATCTAAAATTCTACTTGCATCCCACTAAACAACTCATGAGAACTGACCAACTGTTTGACTCAGGTGGACACACTCGTAAGAGTGCTCCAGTCACGATGGCAACCAGCACTCAATGGATTTCAGCTGCAATCCAGTTCTGCCACTCAAACGCCGGCAAGCCCCTCACAGCGAAAACCAGGGAGTACTCAACTAGGGCAGTTTCCACCTCAACTTCTTTGTTTGTGGAAGTGCCTCTGGAAAAGATATATCGTGCTGCGACTTGGAAGAGTGCATATGATTAATGCAGCATTATTACCTGGAATCGGCACAACGCAGTGATGCAGTGGTTGGACAGGTTTTTCTACACCACTTATTTCAAGGAGGAGGGGCCTCCATTGGTTCCATGTGTTTGCTTATGTATTCAGGCACATTTTTAATGAATATATATATATTTATATATTTAATTAAATTGCATATTAATATGTTATGTATTTATATCCTACCCACCATTTGCTATTTGCGCTAATATTATAAGATATACAAATACAGTAACTACTTGCTATTCTGATTCAAGAATGTGAATCTATAAAAGATCCAATACTGGAGAAGAAAATGTGTTTTTCCCTGTAACTGCAGTTCTCAAGTTTTGGTATCTTTCATAGATTCACATGTGACCCACCCTCCTCCCCGGAGAGGCTCCCCTTATAGTTTGGTATTCTTTATTCCCACTTGTGCTTGAAAATCTGAGGGACTCAGACTCTGTTGGGAGTGTTCTAGAGGGTGCTGTCGCCTGATTGGTTATAGTTCAAGTTTGGTCCTTTTTAAAAAAATGACATAAATAGGCTATTAAACCGACTTTTTCATTGCCGTTATAGCCTAGGATAGTGATACATACTGCTTTATTATGGTACCGTGGGAGTCCCACTTTGACGACATGGAATGATTCAAGCATGTGAATCTATGAAAGATAGTAGTACTGGAGAACTGAAGTTACAGGTAAGTAACATCTTTTCTTAATGTACTTATAAATCCCTACTAAAGTGCACTACATGTGCACAGGGCCTGTAAATGAAATGCTACTAGACAGCCCGAAGCCCTCATTGTGCAATCCACTTAAGTAGCCCTCTAGATACGGCTCAGGCCTGCCATTGCACACCCTGTTTTTGTAGTTTTAAACTGCCACTTCAACTTGGCAAGGTAACCCTCGTGCCAGCCCTAAATCTTCCCTTTTCATTCATATAAGCCGCCCCTAAAGTAGGCTCTGTCTACCCACGGAGCGGGGTGCCATGTATTTAAAAGGCAGGACATGTACTTTCAAGTTTAACATGTCCTGGTAGTGAAAAACTCCCAATTTTGTTTTACACTACTGCAAGGCCTAACTCTCCCATAGGATAACATTGGGATTATCTTGTATCTTTTAAGTGTAATTCCCAATTGTAAAGAGAAAGTCTTTTCAAGTTTAGTGTCATTGAACTAACAATTTAAAATCACAACTTATGGCGAAGTTGGATTTTAAATTCCAGTTGAGCAAATTCCACTTTTAGAAAGTTGGCATTTATTTACTTAAGCCATTTGGTGCCTTCTGCCTGTCTCTGGAATACACGTCTGGGGTGGGTGACAGCGGGCTTCCCGCATTCCCTCTAGAGAGTCACACACAAAGGAATTGTAGGTGTGTCTTTGTGGTCATCTGCATGCAGATGGGCCATCCTGAGCATGATGGAAGGGAGGAGCTGACACTTACACATATAGAACAGGCTGTGTCCTGTCCCAAAACAAAGGATTGATTACTCCCTGTAGTGTGCTTGTAGCCAGGGCAGGAAGGGAGAACCTTTGTGCACTTCAAAGCTTTCTTTGAAGTCTTCCCACTTCAAAGACACCACTAGGTATAAGTGCTGGCCCTCTGGTACTACCAAATCAGTACACTACTGGGCCTGTGACTACCCTGCCAGGAAGAAGAACTGTTGTGCTGCTGAAAGGACAGCCACTCTCCTGGATTGCTGCTTTGCTGGACTCTACCTTGCTGCGCTCTTGCCTTGCTGAGCTGCCCTGCTGCCTGTTGTTCTCCTGCCTGGGTGAGAAGGTCTGACCTGTGTCACTTGAACCCAGAGTGACTCCAAGGGCTTGCTGGCTTGTCTATATGTTTATTAACAGTAAAATGTTACTGTACCTCATGTCAACTTGACATACCATTCATTTTAGCACTGGTAATGAATGAAGTATGGAAAACGTTTTTGAGTGCACTAAATATATGTTCAGTCAAGGAACGTGAACAAAGTTAATAATAGCATTGCCATGTTAGGTGTTGAAATGGATAAATGAAAAATACATTTTGCTTAAACAATGTCTGTGTGCTAATCACAGTATGACAAATCAAATCACCAACGTACATTTCCATTCTATCTAAACTCAATACCATCATCTCTTTCACTAAAAATACAAGTATCTCCAAACACCGAAATGTGGCTTTCAATGCTGGTAAATCAAGGGTCAGAAATGGGCAGTCAGGATCATGTTCCAATTTGCAATCGCAAACTTGATTTTATTTTTTAGTCATTTCTAGTTTCTGAAGGCTCTTAAGATTTCAAAGAAAAATCTGCAAGGTGAAAGATGTGCATTAATTATATCTTCAGGTGACCAAGTTCCAGTGAGTTTTACAATCCACTACTGTACAATTCAGTGCTAAACAGGAAGGCAGCTTTCAGCATAAAATATTTTTTTACATATTGAAATGCTGAAAGTATTTCCATAAACGTCTCTAGAAGTTACCACATACATATCTTCCCCATCCCATGGCAAATGTAGCCTTTGCCAGTTACCCCCATGGCATGAGATGCAAGCACTCGTGCCAGCTCCCCTGCGACAGTCCTCCTGTCCAGCTTGCCTGCAGTCTACTACCCTCTTCTGCCTTTGGCTTTGTGTCTCCTCTACTTGCCTTTCCGTCTCTTCTCTGCTTGCTCCTGCCTGCTATTTTGCCTCTTTCTGCACACTCTGACCTTTATTTTGCCTCTTTCTGCCATTTCTGACCTGTATTTTGCTTCTTTCTGCTCATTTCTGACCTTTATTTTGCCTCTTTCTGCTTGTTTCTGACCGTATTCTGCCTCTTTCTGTTCGTTTCTCACCTTTATTCTGACATCGCATCCACAGTGCCCAGAAACACCTTGGGGTGACAGTGCTGCACTATACAAATGCTTTTTGAGTGAAAATAGAAGCCAGTCAGTGTGAATTCACTGAACAGTGGCTGAGTGATTGTTGGAGGATGCTGATGATAGGAAAGACTGAATCTACTAGAATAATGGAGTCCCCATAAAGGAAACCTTATCACTGTATCCTACTCTTACTTCAGCTTTTTCCCATTCTTAGTCAATTTGGTGATTCTACAGCAGTTGAGAACAAGCACTGGAAGCACCAGAGGTCCTGTCTGTGACACATATTGGCTTTGCCAATGCTTTATTTCCCCACAGATGGCACACTTTTGTGCACATGCATGCATGACTGGTGTCTTGCAATGGTTTGTCTTTTAGTTTAAGAACAATTATTTAAAGATGGCCACTTCATATATGTGCACACATGTGGCTGTCATCTTGTAAATAAAATCTATTGCAAGTTTTCTTCTGCACATGCATGCTTGTGATTTGCAACCACCTTTTAATTATGTTTTTTCAAGTAAACAAAACCCAGTAAAAACTGGCCGCTAAGCATGTAAGCATACATGCTGTGGCAATCTTGTAATTATTTTACGTAAATGAGAAGAAAATTATTTCAAGATGGTCCCCTCAGATGAACATCCATGGGTAGCCATATTGGAATAGTTTAGAAATACAGCAACTGGTGGCACTAGGAGTGCAATGGGGTTTGGGGACAAATATGTGCTGGCAGTAACTCATTTTTTTTAATAAGAAGAGCCAGGGAGATAAGGTTTCACATGAATGCCACAGTGGCACCTCAGTTTGGTTATTACTTTCATTACTTGTACTCCTTTTGAGAGACTGCATAGCTGTTCCCCACGTTGCCTGATCCTGAAAACAGTCCTTCTCATTAGGATATTATTAGCTCATTGCATAAAAGAGCTTCTAGCTCTGTCAGTCCAGCCACCCTACACCACTTCTTTTCAGACAAAGTGGTGCTTTGGACTATTGCAGCCTTTCTCCCGAAAGTTGTGACTCCTTTTAACATCAAGCAATCTATCACCAAAATCCTTTGCCCCTCCTTTTCACTAATCCCGGGCGGAGTTCGCGTAGTCGCGCTACGCTGAGTTCCGCGAAGTGGTAAACAAACTCCGCGAGCTACGTGGAATTCCGCGAGCATGCGGAGTTGCTTGTTCCGCCCGTTCGCGATACGTTTTTCCTGTTCGGGAATGCGTATTGCGTGTTCGGGAAGCTGTTTGTGTGCTCGGGGGGAAATATCTTGCGAACTTGCCCATGCGGTCGCCAATGGGCGCGGCCATCTTGTTTTTCACTTGTCCCGCCCGTTCGCGATGCGTATTTCCTGTTCCGGAATGTGTATTGCGTGTTCCCGCTCGTTCGCGATGTGTATTTCCTGTTCGGGAACGCGTATTGCGTGTTTGCGACGCTTTTTGCGTGCTCGGGGGGGGAAATATCGTGCGAACTTGCCCATGCGGTCGCAATGGGCGCGGCCATCTTGTTTTTCACTTTTTTGCTATGGTTCTGGGCCTGCTTTTCTATCCTCCCTCTATCTTTTCAATCCTTTGTTTCTGGAAACTTTTTTTTGATCTTTTTTATTTATTATCTCTCTATTTTCCTGATTCAATATTTTGAGGTTTTTTCTACTTTTTGTGTGTTTCTCACTACTTTTTCACTCTTTTTCTATTACTTGCTTTTTTCATTTCTTTTACTTACTTTTTTAATTCCTACCTTTTCTTTTCCGCCCCCCCCGAGTACCAGAACCATGGCAAAGGGCAAGGCTCGTAGCCGCAGCCAGAGCGCGACCGCCTTCCTTGCGGAAGGCGGCGCCCAGAAGGGGTGCAGGCATGGGCCTTATTTGGAGAGGTGGAGGTGGCCGCACTTGTTTTTTTTGTGCAGCGCTACCTCCCCTTAACCCTGACAGCAGGCGGCAGGCCTGGGTCCGGGTACGGGCTGCGGGAGCATAACCAGCAGCGGGGAATGGTGCGCCGGGCAGTGTTTCGCTGCTCTGGGGTCCGGCGCACCCATAACAAGCTTACGCACCGGTGGTCCGATATCCTGGACCGGGAGCAGGACCAGCTGGACCTGCTAGGAGTTGAGGTCCCGGGGCTTGGTGAGTAGCTATTTAATATTACTACTTTGTGTTCTTCTGCTCTGCTTTTTTTCCGAATAGCCAGAATGCTGCTGCTTACATTGCAGGTAAATTATGTTTAAAAATCTTCTGGGATTGTTATGCCACAGGTGCTCGGCGCTACTAATCTTACTTGTTTGCAACTTTGCGCTCGCTTGGGCTGATTATGTAAGAGTTTACATTAGAGAACTTAAGTTAGGTAATGCTAGAGAGACTCTAGTCCTTCTTTTGTCCTCCTGTCACTAAGAGATAGTGGTGGAGTGATAGGTTTAGTTACTTATTAGTATTAGTTGGTAATTTTTTAGCGGTCTGCGTGACGCATCGTCTGTTACGTCACGAGATGCTGAGTGCTGCTTACCCCAGTCCTTAGTAGAACCTTTTGTAGTTCGTTTAGTGAGTGGTAATAGGCTTAGCACTAGCAGAACATCAGCAGCAACCAACCAACAATTTGGAGTATGCAAAAATGTATGCATGTGTCCTCCATCTATGCATTTTTGAGGACTAAAATAAATGGAAATGCAGACTTAGTAAACAATTGGCCCGTCTGGAATAGGTGGGCTAGATCAGGTGGTACTTAGGCTTAGTTAGTATTCTGGAATCAGAATGGAACATTGGATTAGTGTTCATAAATAATAACTAGATGGTCGACGAATCCCGCGATACTACTAGTCGACCAGATTAGATAGGTCAATTTTATTGCAATTGTTGTTTCCATAAATGTTTTTTTGAGCGTTTTTAAAAATATTTTATTTGTTTCACACCAATCATCAATGTTTGTCTCTTTCTTTCTTATATCTTTCATGATCAGCACCCAGGGGCAAGAAGACTGGGTCATTGGAGTCGGCGGGAGCAGCTGCAGAAGATGCCGGCCAGGACCGCTCCTCTACCGGGGGCTCTGCTGCTGGCCCCAGTAAGTCCTCCTGTTGTTAATATTAATAATTATACTTCCCTAACTTTAACTGCACCTTATTTTTTCTGAACTATTATTTCTGTTTCCTAATTCTATTTTTTGCCAATTCTTCTTCGATCTAGACTATCTGCTCCAAATTCTTGTTATCCCTGCCTCTAACTGCCTCTGCTATGACTCTCTGTACTACTACTATTAGTCTGTCTGTAGCTAAGCTTGCCCAGTTGGCCACTCTTTATTTAAAAGGTTTTAAAACTCAGATTAGCCACTGAGTCCAGTCATTTGGGTTGTCCTCTTCTAGTCTTCTTAATCTTGAGGCTTTTCGACAATTCCCACCAACAAAATGCCCAACCAGATATTTTACTATTTTTGATAGGATAGGACATACTACTACTAGTCTACTCTACTCTAGTACCCGATTTGTACTAGTGATGTATGTTGTATATGTATGTATTAACTTTTTTTCAATCTTGCTAGTGAAAAAGAATAAATAGGGGAGGTGTATATGGCATCTAAAAAATGTGTAATGTTTTTCTAGGCGTACCGACCACCAGTGCTGGGGCCAGCGGCGAAGGCGACGTGGCCAGTAAGGAGGAAGCAGAAGATGCGGCAGCTGCAGGGGGTGAGCCACCAGTAGTGGCGGGCGGTGGTAAGTTATATTCCTTACTTATTGACATTACACTCGCTGCAAGGGTGTACACTGTACTATTGAGAGAGACTAAGTTGTTGTGAACAACGGTTGAAGAAGACACCCTTTACTTAGCATTAGCAATAGCATTAGCGGCGGGAGTTGAGTAACTAATGGCCTCTTCTATCTGACTTCAACTCAGCTGTGAAAGTTTGATGGAGAAGACTAAGAGTCAGATCTTATTACCTTGATGGATGGGTTGAACAAAAAGGGAAAGAAGGGTGGAAGGAGGAAGGACCGGCGAGATGTAATATTTATGACTGGCAGAGAAGGATACGCGGGATGCATGCATAGGTGGCTGATAGGAATCAGATGCATGTGTGGTTGAAGGATGGGTGGAAGGTGAAAGAAAAGATGCCTGCCTGGGTGGGTGAAACTGTATGGGTGTTTCATGGGTCAAACTCAAAGCCAAGGCAAGCAAGGAAGGAAGGACGCATGGGTGGTGGTTTAAAGAAAAAGAATAAATGTTTGTTGTTGGTGAAACAAACTAAGGTTTGTTGAGAGATTAAGAAGAATGATAGACAAGTTTACTTTGAATGGATGGATGCCTGGATGGTATTCATCATAGATAGCATAGGTGGAGACTGTCACTAGATGAAGAGTCTTAGTTTGAAGAGAATGTAATTCAAGAAACCGCGCCAGAGTAGCAAAGCCAAGGAGAATAGAAGTTGTATTTTCAGAATAAACCCTTGACTCACAGTAGTTTGCAAGCACAGCATATATATTGTGTATGTATGTTGTTATCAAGCGCCTCCCTCCGACTCCGAGGCCCACTCCCTACCTATGTTAATTTATTTTCGACTGTGTCAGCCTGCCATGGGTGGCCTATCAGCTGCATGTTTATTGTTTACACAATCAATCAAAACAAAGTACCTCCTGTCGTCCCATATATAAGCAATGATCATTTGGATCAGATATCATCTGCCTTTTTGTAGTAGTCAGGGCATGGTGAAAGTGAAATTGAGCAGTTGCCCTTGATGTAACAGAGTATGGCCAGTGCCACCCGTAATAGAAAAATACGATGATTGTGTAGTCAGCTTCCCCACCTGCAGACAGTAGTAAATAAAACTAACATGAGTCTGCGTCACGAGTATGTTTGTCTTGGGCGCAAGCTGACTGAGCTGGCATGCCGGCTACAACAAGGTTACGTAATTTCGCTAAACAAGAGAGAAGAAGAAGACTGGTGACATAGTGCTAGTATAATGCCTAAAACTCGCACAAATGTTAGAGGCGGAGGATGTGGGAGGATAGATACATATCACAAATGTTATGTACTGTGCTTGCTAGTGCTACTGTGCCACTATGTGTAGAATTAATTTGTCTTACTATTTTGCTAAGAGTATATTGTTACAATATTTCTGTTTTTCTTCTTGATATAGCTACTCCTTCCAAAGGAAAATCGAAACCGGACAGGAAGGAGTTGGCAGCCATGGCCCGGCGCCGGAAGCTGGAGGCCATCCATACTGAAAACCGGCGGCTGGTGGTTCTGGCGGAGGAGGCGGCAGCAGCTGCAGCCTCCTCCAATGCCCCGGGCCCTAGCCAGGCCCAGGCCCCTCCAGTGGTACGGCGCCGCGGTCAGGCAGCCACCCGCCGCAGCACTACTTCATCCAACACTGCTGCCCCCCCTGTAGATGCAATTGTAGGGCATTCAAGCTCTGCATGCTCCTCCGAATGGCACGCCTAGAGGAGCACCTAGAGGAGCGGGTAAAGGTCCTAGTGGACAAGCGACTCAGAGCCCGCCGATAAGAAAGACCCTGTTGGATTGCCCCTTTTTTATTCCTTTTTTTGGTGGGTGGGATTTATTCACCGCACATTGGTTGGACTTTTTCTTGTTGGACATTGGTTGGGGTTAGGGAGAGGGGTGGGTCAGGTGTTGTGGGATTTTTTACATAGTTTATTTTTGTTAGGGGATTAAATTATATTTATACTTAAACTTTACATACGATGTTAATGTTTTGTGGGGGGGTCACTGTTTTACGTCACACGGTTTCCTTGCTGCTGCAGGACCGCAGCCAGTGTTTGATTTAAATAATCTGCCGATTTTGTAACACACAAATAGATAGATGCAGTACCCCTGATTGAGTGACTTGTACTACTAGTACTGTCAGTCTCTCCTCCTAGTCTATGCATTCTGCAACAGGAGGACTCAAGGAGTGTGTGAATTAATTAATTAATTTCCATTATTAATTATACCTCCCCCAAACTTCTGATTGATGTTTAACTTAGGCACAGCGATGGCTGCATGGCGATGATGGTTTGGTTTCCCAAGATGCCATGGTTGTGGTGGTAGTAGTAGACACTGGCAGTAGCATTTGCAAAAAGTACAGTACACAAGAAGACTGCCAAACAATAATAATAATGCTGATTAGCAATGCTAAAGTAAAATAAAACATAATGGTGGCGGGGATAGCCTAGTACAACAAGTTACAAACTGTAATTGTGTCGACTCACTCGACACAAGCGTAACCTTTAGTGCTGTGTAGGAGGATGATAAATCCAATCCATGCCGGCAATTAATTATGATGGATTAGGTTCCTTTGGAAAAAAAATGTACTTGCAAATATACTGAGGATGGGTGGGCAAGCAGAAGAAGATCCTCGCCCTGCCTTGGAATTGAATTAGTGTTGCTTTCACCACATCCGCCCCAGCAAGCGTGTGATCAATTATTGGTGTACATTTAATTTAGTTTAGTCACCCCTCAATATAAATCACACAGCCCGGGGGAAGAGGGTTAGGGTTTGATGAATGGTTGGGAAGGGGGGTTTGGGGAAAAGTTTGACAAAGAAAAACACTACGCATGGACAAACAGCAAAACACAATCTTGGCAGACGACCATCATATCCATAAATCTATTAAGGGAGAAAAAGGAAATGCATGCATGATGATGATGATGACTTGATGGTTAATGATAAGTAGTACTTACTAACTAGACTAGTAGACTGTACAGGGCAGCAGTATATTATTATTATGCAATTTGCCATGCCTGTCTGCCCTCAGAGAGACCCAAATTACATACATTTTTACTTCTGTTGTACCGGGCTTACTTTTTAAAGCTAGCAAAGAAAATTAAAAAATAGCTGTAGGGATCAATTATAAGCAGAGAACAAACAACAATAACACACAGTCGTAATGATTGAAGAGAAAAAATTTATCAAATTATTTAAAAGATGATGAATGTTGATACTAAAGTGTTACTGTATATTATCCTGGTCAAATTGGGGAGTTGCATCTCGGCATTCCTCTTGGTCCTCTCTTCCATGGACACTGCGTCCGTCAATCTTGGGTGCCACTGCCTGCCTGGTGGATGCGGATTGGTAGGTGAGTGTTAGTTGTTTTTCTCTGTTTAGCACAGGGTAAAGGCCGGCCTGTAAGTGTAGATGAGATGGAAAAACAAATAGGGATATTTAAAAATCAAGGAGAAAAAAAAAGCATAAATTACGGAGGAGTGCAAACACTTTCAGAGCGGCATGGCTAAATCATGTCTACTCTGTTGTTGTTTCCAGCATTAACCTACAACAGCAACAGGACAGAGCAGGCCCACGGCGCCCACCCAACCTCCACTTAGCTTAGATTTTGACTGAGCCAGACAGAGCACACATGTCACATATACAGCAACATAGCATTTTCCAAAGTAAGTAACTAAATCAATGGCATGCACAGCTGTCAGTCATACCACTACTACTACACTCGTGACTCGACTCCACCACTACACAGACATGTAGGTCTGCTGTGGTTGTTGTTGACTTGTTTACCTTTTATGCCACTCATGAAAGGCCCTGAGTTATTCCATCAATCATCTCCGATCCTACTGACTGACTGCGAAGATATTATGTCACTGTGGTCATCATCATGGTGTTGTCCAGCTCAGTCTGCAGTGTACAGAGTGAGTCCAGATTCCATATTCAAAAATGCAATGGATCGGCCTGCAGTAGAAGTACAATTTTGTTATTAAACAACAAGAAGGAAAACATTGACTTGAGTCACTTTTAGTGTGTAGATTAAATAATAGTACACAATGAATTCACTTCATGCACAACAAACAACAACAACACAAACACCAATCACTCAGAGTCAGCGTCCAATGCATGCCATCATTACCTGTTCCTTCTCATCTTAAGTTAAGGGGCAGTCTCTCTCGGCTCGGAAAGGAGGATAGCTATAGTAGTCATCATGTTCCACTTCTTTTGGAGGGACTCGACGAGGCAACATTTCTTGTACTATTCTCCATCCAATCATCATCTGGCTTGAGGGAAATGGATTTAGGGCGAGTCAGGAGGATGGAGCAGGACTCGGAGGAGTGGACTTAAGTTAAATGCACACAGCTCATTGCAAAACCTGCTCCATCACAACTTTTATGCGACTCTCTCAACTCATTCTTCATCAAGAAAATCGCCACCATTAAGGCCAGTATCCCCAGGTCTATCTTACCCTTGGTCCCTCTGTGCCTACACACAAACTCCCTTCATCTTGATCGAATCCCCTCAATCACTAGAGATGTTTTCTTTGCCCTACTTAAAAAGGTCTGTTCTGGTTCCCCTACGGATAGTTGTCCTCCCCACATCCTTCGGGAAGTTTTTCTTCCCTGTCCGGACCCCCCCTATCGCTTTTAAACAACTCCGTTGCTCAAGGTACTGTTCCTAACTTATTTAAAAACGCCAAAGTTGTCCCTATTCTGAAGAAACCCAGCTCTGACCCCTTGATCCCCAGCAATTATCGTCCCATCTCCTTGCTGCCTTATTTAGGCAAAATTCTAGAAGCCCATATTGCCAACTGTCTCAGTTCCTTTGTAGAGCAATCTCATTACCTAGACTCCCATCAAGCAGGTATTAGACCTGCACATTCCACTGAGTCAGTCATCTTGGCAGTCTTGGACGAACTTAGAAGGGGGGCCGACCAGGGCACTACCCAAGCCCTGGTGCTCCTGGATTTGTCGGCCGCCTTTGACACGGTCGACTATCACCTTTTGATCGACCGTGTCGGCAGCGCCGGGATCCAGGGTCTGTCGCTGAAGTGGATCTCCTCCTTTCTCAGCAACCTCTTCCAAGCAGTCCGCCTTGCTAACTTCTCTGCAGAAAAAAGAAAACTGACCTGCGGGGTTCCACAGGGCTCTTCCCTCTCACCCCTTCTTTTTAACCTGTATATTTTACCCTTGATTGTGGCTCTGCGTAAGAGAGAGGTCATAACTTTTAACTACGCTGATGACCTTCAGCTAGTGTTTAATATCGACTCATCTGTATTATCGGTTGCGAGCTTCCAATCCACAATGAGTTTTATCAGTGACTGGATGAATGTCAACCAGCTCAAACTTAACCCTGATAAAACCGAGCTGATTCTCACGGTGGCCCAGCCAATCCGTGGAATTCTAATTTCTGGCCTCCACTACTGGGGAGTCCCCCACTCCCAGCCAGCTCTGTTAAAAGCCTGGGAATTGTGATCAGTAATGATCTAACTGTGAAGGCCCAGATCAGCTCAGTGGTCCCGCTTGTTGTTTCCAACTGCGAAAAATCCGGAAGATCAGCAGATTCTTGACCACCGAGGCCCTTACCCAGGTCATCCTTGCCCTGGTAATTTCGCATATTGATTACGCAAACTCCCTGTATGCTGGTATACCAGCATACCAATTACATCGTCTGCAATTGGTGCAGAATCAAGCGGCCAGGCTAATCCTTGGTCAGCCTAAGCACCATCATGTTAGACCATTGTTGAAGAGCCTCCATTGGCTTCCTTTGTCCCAACGCTGTCTCTTCAAGTTAGGCTGCACCATTTATAAAGCCCTCTCAGGAAGCGGCCATGCTTTTATCGCTTCAAAGATACAGCGGCATGTCCCCTCTCGCGACCTACGCTCTTCTAACAAGAACCTGTTGACTCTCAACTCTTTCAAACATAAGAAACATGGGGGCCTCAGATTCACGATCCTGGCTCCTCAATTTTGGAACCCCCTTCCTCTCGAACTGCGTATGTCCACCTCTTATGCCCAGTTCAGACAACTACTCAAAACTTGGTTATTCTCCCAGCATTAATTGAGCTCACTGTCTTGTGAATGCAACCGCCCCTACTTAGCGCCAAGAAGCCGTCCGGTGTATGTGCGCTCAATAAATAATTTTTAACTTAACATAACAGCTGCAACTCCAATAGGGAAATAAAAATACTAGAAGACGGTGGTGATGGATTTGTGATTCGAACCAGAAAGACAGAGACACACACAAATAAAAGTAAATAAGGAAGAAAGAAAGTAAGAAGTTCAAAGCCTAGTTGCCAGGGAAGTATAGCTCGTCCTCAAACTCTGGTGGTTCAACCAGAAGTAGGGAATCATCTAACACACTACTTCCGTCACCTAAGTCGCTGTCCTCATCTTCCTGCATTGATTCACGTATTTTGTAATTCGGTGGTATAAAGTGCTGATTCATTTTGATCATGGTTAACCTCTCCACGTTTTTGGGCGAGAGACTGGTCCTTTTCACTGTAACAATGGCACCAGCAGCACTGATAGCACGCTCAGAAGAGACACTTGCGACAGGGCAAGCCAGATAGTTTATCGCCAGCCTGCTGAGCACTGGCCATTGGCCCCTTTTCCCATACCAATACAGCAATGGGTTTTGATCAATGTAGACCTCTGTTGGGTCATCCAGATAGGCCTGGACCAATGGGTTTTGATCAATGTAGACCTCTGTTGGGTCATCCAGATAGGCCTGGACCATCCGCTCAATGTTCCGGGGTGCTCCACTTTGCTGGGCCTCTTTTGCCTTTGCATCAGCACTGGACTTAACAAGCCCTTGCTGTAAATACCAATCCTGTGCCGATTTTACTCGGGCTGATGATCCGGTTCTTGCTGTTGTCGATAGTGTTGGTGACCGCTGTGAGCCAAATGCACTGCCCTCAGGCTCTGAAGTTGAACTTGACGCCGGATGCCCTGCTGCAGTTCTTGTTGTGGGTTTGAGTAGCGGGCCTTTAATTACCAGCCGTTCCTTTTCCAAGTCACTGGCTGCCTCAGCTATCCAAGTTTTGTACTGGGCAACATCCACTTCTGAAAAAGGAATGAATGTCTTAGTGTTCAGTGCTGATTTGTACCGTGGATCCAGAATTGTGGCACAAATGTAAAGTTTTTCTTAAACAATGCGAGTTTGCATCCTTGTATTTTCAGCTAAGCGACGGGATAAGCTCTCCACCAACTCATATGCTTCATTTTTTCCCTCCACACCTGTGTACGTTTCAGACACCTCCTTCAGCTGTTGCTCTAGCATGTGCAACAATGGGATAGCTTGGCCCATAGTACATTCCTCCTTGCTGCCTTCACGTGTGACGAGCTCGAAAGGAAGTAGCATCTCTGTCAGGCATTTAACTAGGCCCCATTGGTCCATCTGTCCGGTCATGCCTTTCACAGTCGCATCCCCTATTCTTTGCATGACATAGTCGTTGATTGGTCTGTACTGATCAAACAGATGATCAAGCATGTAATAAGTTGAGTTCCAACGTGTTGGCACCTCCTGGATGAGTGCTTTAACTGGTATTCTATGCTCACGTTGAATGATCCTCAGCTGCTTCCGGGCTTTAAAAGAATGGCTGAAATGTGTGCATATTCTCTGCAGGTAGTCAGTAAGTTGCTGACTCGGTCTTCTTTTTTCAGAAAGTCTTGAACAATAATGTTAATGCAGTGCGCCAAACACAGGACCCTGAAATAGCCACCATCATACATGGCCCTAACTATATTACTGCCATTGTCCGTGGCAACAAAACCAATGTTAAGCCCTCTTGGGCGCAGCCATTCAAAGACCTTGCTGTTAAACTCTTCCAAAATGTTTGCAGCAGTATGAGATTTCTCCATGGCATACATGGCTACAGTTGCATGTTTCCGAGTGGCATTAAAAATCTCAGCAGTGTCAACACCTGCAGATATCTTTTCTCTAACCCCCACAAAAGAGATCCAGTGTGCAGTGATGCACATGTAGTCAGTGGCTTGGCAACTGGTCCACATGTCTGTTGTCAGGTGGATATTGTGAACAGCACTCTGCTGCAAAGCTTGTCCAAGCAATTCTAGCACGTCGTGATGTAGTGCGGAACAGCAACTCTGGCGAAATAGGACCGGCTGGGAACCTTCCATTTTGGGCAGATGGCTGTCACACATTCAAGGAAACCCACCCCTTCCACAAAAGAAAAAGGGAGAAGGTCCAGCGCTAACATTTTAGCCAGCTTCGCATTGTACAAACGTGCCGTTGGGTGGTTGCGTTCGTACTGCCCCTCCGACCTAAGCATGCTGACAATGGTACGCTGAATTCTTTTCCTTTCTGGTGCAGCTGATGCAGGTGACTTCTTGAACCCAGTCAGGCTCAACGACGCACTTGTTTTCATTGCGGTACTCTGTTGACTTGGTGTCTCAGCCTGACTCTTACTACGGTGCCACTGAGATGTTGCTGAGGATGTGGGCGGTACCACTACACTGCTGGGGACAGGGCTACTTTGTGTACCAGAGAAAATGTCTCCCTCTTGTTCACCTTCCACCGCGATCATATCTTCTTCTACTTCTTCATCCCCACCAACAGCAATGGGTGCAGTTTTACTTTTTTGTGCGCTAAGTAGTTGCGCCTCCCACTGGATCATGCAGTATTTTTTCAGATGGGTTGTTTGGCCTCCGGTACCATAGTTTGTATCAAGCTTACCCCGACTAACACCTTGTCGACAAATTGAGCATATAGCAACGTTCTACTCCTTACTGCTGACCGAAAAGAAGTCCCAAACTGGGGAGGGGAACTTTCTTGTGCAGACGGAGGTGCCACTTGCAATGCCGGATGAACTGGAGGGTGTGCCTGGAATTTGACTCTGTGCAGTTACAGTACCACTACCTACTGAGGTGGTGGTTGTGCTGGATGTAGGTCCCTGCCGGGCCTTTGCAAATGCAAATATGGAAGCTGGAGGTCGTGTTGGTGTTACCTGTGTTGGTGGTATCCGTGCCACAACCCTCACAGCAATTTGGGATGGGGTAATAATAATGTCGGTCTCCATCTCCACTGGGGCGGGAGTGATCTTCATGATGCCTGGCTCGTCATCACCATCCTCTTCTACATCTTCCTCCATAACTCTAAGGCTTTCTGGAACCTTCCTTTTCCTTAGCCTTGTTGCGTGGCGTGCCTCACTCTCAGACTGAGCTGGTGGGTTCCAAGTGGTATCTAGATCATCAGAAGGGGGGCTTGAAGAAGAAGTTGATGGACTAACCCTCCTTTTCTTTGTTGGGGATCTGGAAGACAATGGATCTTCTGAAAGAGTGGCTTGCTCTTCTTCCTCTGCAGGAAGCTTGATTTCCTGAACTGCCCCTACTTCGGGAGGAACAACTACTATTGTGGGCTGTTGTTGCGGATGTTGTTGCGGCTGTTGTTGCGGCTGTTGTTGCAGCTGTTGTTCCGGCTGTTGTTCCTGCTGTTGTTGCCCACTTATCTGCTGATCCGCCCGCGTTGATTGGGTACTACTTTGCGATAATGACATTTCAACATCACTGCTCGTTGGCGTTTGCGCAAGTAGACTGGCTACCTCTGCGACACTCATGGGCTTGGGCCTAGGTTGGTGGGGTGGGCCCGCTGATGAGGAGGTGCTGCTCCCAGCTTGGTCCCCGGACACCGCTGATGCAGGCATAATTCTTTGTTTCCCAAAAAACATCTTGGACGGCACACCAGTCTTGGTAAGTGGCAGTGCCACTTCCTTCTTCTGTTCCTTCTTCTCACTGGCAATTTTCTTGGTACTGGAGGACCTGGTACCTTTCTTTGGGGCAATCTTCTTCTTCCAATGTCAGCAGGACGCAGGTGCAGAAGTTGCAGAGATGTCTGTGGTCACACGTCACGTGACGTCGTGCGCAGCAGGACTTCTGTCTGGCAGTACAACGGGTGATGATGACACCTCCTCCTCAGTCTTTTGTGCACCTAAAAGCAAAGAAGCCAGAAGAACATCAGTGAAATGTTGCATTTGTTGTTGTGGTTCAATTACTACTAGTACAAACAAACAAATATAATATATAACTTAGTGTGTGGTGGTCACACTTGTTAGTGTTATATTATTACATTTTATTAACTAAGTTTAAGTTATTAAAAAAACATAACAGTGTAGCCATTGGTGAGACTTTGACAACAAGGGCTTTCATGGTATACTGTGTACACTCAGGAAGGATAGGAAAGAAGAAGAACAAAAACAAAAATACAAATGTAATGGAAGTGGAACCTGTTTGGCATTAATTTGCGCATCACATCATTCAGGGAGCTGCAGCTGGCAAAGGGGATGGAAGCAGTAAGCCAAGAGGAACAAAGGAAAGACATGCAGGCCTATATGGCAAAAGCAGCACACTACTAAACTACCACTACAAAATGGCCACCAGCCACATGGTCACTCACAGTCACAACAAGCAGGAGGCCTGGGAAACAATGAACTCAAGCAGGCCTATATGGCCAGACAAAGGAGGGATGCTAAATAACACAGCTTTAATGCAAAAATGAAAAAATGAAAATCCACAGGGCTAAACAAGGTGTGCAAGTTACACAACAACCACACCACACACACACACAACAAACGCATTTATTTAACACACACCAAAAAAGTGAAATACCCCCAAAAATACAGATTTTGCAATTCAATCCAATGCCATCCATGCACTAAATTATGTTTAAATTCAACAGACACCACAGAGACAGTTGTTTCATGCACTCATGAGTAGCTCTGGGCCTACTGGCTAAAAGAAAGGCCTATTGGCAGACTAGGCCACAAGCTTGCAGGCCTATGGCAAAAGCACACTGGCTGGCTCCACAAAATGGCCGCCAGCCACATGGCCAGGCCACCCACAACAACAAGAAAGGAAAGACAGACAATGCAGGCCTATGGCAAAAGCACACTGCCTGGCTTCAAAATGGCCGCCAGCCACATGGCCAGGCCCACAACAACAAGAAAGGGAAGACAGACAATGCAGGCCTATGGCAAAAGCACACTGCCTGGCTTCAGAATCGCCGCCAGCCACATGGCCATGCCCACAATAACAAGAAGCCTAGGCCAAGAGGAACAAAAGAAAAGCATGCAGGCCTATATGGCAAAAGCAGCACACTACTAAACTACCACCGCAAAATGGCCACCAGCCACATGGTCACTCACAGTCACAACAAGCACAAGGTCTGAAAAACAATGAACTGAAACAGGCCTATAATGGCCAGGGAAAGGAGGCATGCTAAACAACACAGCTTTAATGCAATAAAATGCAAAAACGAAAATCCACAGGGCTAAACAAGGTGTACAAGTTACTCAACAACCATACCACACACATACAACAAAGGTATTTATTTAACACACACCAAAAAAGTGAAATACCCCAAAAAGTACACATTTTGCAATTCCATCCAATGCCATCCATGCCCTAAATGATGTTTAAATTCAACAGACACCACATAAATAGTTGTTTCATGCACCCATGAGTAGCTCTGGGCCTACTGGCTACCCACAATAATTTTTTTTAAAAATGATGAAAAGTACAAAAAATGTAGTTGCAGCAACTGCAATGCCCCAATCAGACAACATCAACTTACTTGTAAAATCTCAAATCCAAAAGTCCTCAAATCCAATGATATATGATGCAGCAGACACAGAGTGATCCTTCAGCTCCAAATCCAAATGAAAAGTGAACAGGACATGGACAAAGCACTGGGAGGAGCCTGCTGGATAAGAACAGGAAGTTGGAGACTCTGGGGCACTTCCTTCCTCACCAAAAAAAAGTAAAAAAAACAAAAACGACTCCTTGCACAAAAAAGTACAGCCAAATGTGAATCTGAGGAGTTTGTTTCATCCAAATCATCATTTTCAAGAAGGTTTTATGCTGCTCGAGAGATATTCTTCTCCAGATTGTAAATTTTGCGTGTTTGGCATCGCGCGTTTCACTGAACTTCCGCCGGAAGTCAGATGGCGCGTCCGAATGATGTGTTCGCGATCGCACACTCTCGCGGGACCGTGTGGCCGGCTACCAAATCTCGTGGCGCACGCGAACAGATAGGAAATCTTGTCGGCGAACGCAGGGATCCCGGTAAGTCGCTACTGCGCGCGCGGAAACGCATTTTGAAAGCGCGAAGAAGAAAAAAACTCTGCTACGCTGCGGAGAGCAGAGTTTTCGGTAACTCCACGTTCTACGCGGAACGCGGAGTTGCCAAAAATCCGCAAACTCCGCGAGCGGAGTGGATTTTACCGCCCAGGGTTACTTTTCACCATTCGAAGGAGAAGGACAGACTCCATTGTTTGGGCCGAGAGGTTCTCAGCTTTTACATTGATTGCACCATAAACTATGGGTTGGACAATCAGCTGTTTTGGAGGGTTCTCCAGGGCAAAAAAAAGGAGGAGCAGTACAAACGCAGACCATCCCATTACATAGTCCTCTGTATCAAGATCTGCTATGCAATGACCAAAAAGCAGCCTCAAAAAGGATTGAGGGACCATTCCATTAGGTCTAAGGCTGCTACCACTTTGTTATAACATGGAGTGCCTGTTCTGGATATTTGTCAGGCTGCAGCATGGGCATCAGTGCACATCTTCACAAAGCATTATGTCCTTGACAGCCAGGTCTGACAGCAAAGGCATTTTGGACCTTTGGTCCTTCAGGACTTTTTGGTGTGAGTCAGTCCACAACATCTCACCAAAGGGGAGGTACTACTTTGGTATCTATTTTAAAGCTGGGGTATCTGCAGTTAGAAGTATCCATCAGAAGAACACATTACTTACCTTTGTTAACACCCTTTCTGGTGGATATAAAATGTGGATTCCTCACAACCCTCCTGCCTCGCTTTTCTGTGGAATGGACTCTTTTCCATTTAAACAGGTCCCAAAGTAGATATCTGCACACTGGCATTGACAACTCATTTTTAGGCTTTGCATCTGAAGGCACTGACAATGTCCAGAAAGAAACTGAAGTCAATGAGCTTGGGTGGCCGCTATGTGCGACTCCAGTTGTCACTTCTGGGGCGAAGCCCCAGAGCTGCACAATGCCACCTACTGGTGTGCAGGGGATAGGCTGAAAAATCTTATGGATCCTGTCTGGTGCCTGCGGATATTCTATTGGTAAGGCATCTGCACCTAGATAGAGTATCCACCAGAAAGAGTGCTACCAACCATAAGTTGTTCCTCTATGTTGTATATGACTATGGTGTTATCAGTGATTCTTCAATGATGTGATTTAACATGTTATGATTGGTGTAAAATATGAGGTCATAAGCAGGGCATGTTGGAGGTGCAAGTTATAGTTAGCTCAGTAAACTATAACTGGTGAATTTTAGTGCTTGTTTTGATATATATATATATATATATATATCTATCTATCTATCTATCTATCTATATATATATATATATATATATATATATATATATATATATATATATATATATATATATATATATATATATATATATATATATATATATATATATATATATATCCAAGCCTGCTCCCAGGTAAGGAAAAGGCACGACACACTCCGGGGTTCAACAAACGGCTTTATTGATAATTTCATGTGGTGTTGGCAGTCCATGAAACGCTGTGGCAGACGCGTTTCAAGCCTCCATTGGCTCTCATCAGTGCCGGTTCCACGGGCTCCACGCTCTCTCTGCGGGTCAAACAGGATGCAGGTGATATAGCGACTACTCCCAATCAGATGACGACACGCCCCTCCTCCAATTAAAGGTGTACTTGCCTCTCACGGTCTCACCCTGCCAAGCAGATGCATGCTGATTATTGCAGTCCGCATATATACCAGCAAAGGGGTCACTGCTAGAACCATGGGCTAATTACATTGACCATTTTTTAGCGCCGTATGTTACTGGGCTCAGCTCATACGTGAAAGACACTAATGACGTACTACGAATATTGCAAATGACACCATGGCAAGAAAACTATCAACTGGTGACAATGGATGTGATAGGATTGTACACCAATATAGGAAATAAAATGGGATTGAAAGCATGTAATTACTTTCTGGAAGAGAGAAAGATTCAGTATAAAGATCATAATGAACTGTTATTGGAAATGATAACATATTGTCTGACCAAAAATATATTCCTTTTCGGTGAAGAAATCTATCGACAAAGAAATGGAACTGCAATGGGTTTTTCATTCAGTCCAAACTATGCTTGTCTAGCAATGGGCTGGTGGGAGAAGGAGGTGGCATGGAGTGCAGAGAATGAAGGAACAGCAAATAAAATCATCAGCTGGATCCGTTATATAGATGATCTCCTAATCATCTGGGATGGGACAACACAGGAATTTCAAAAATACTTTGAAAAGATAAATGCTAGTGATGAAAACATAAAGTTCACATATGAAATCAGTAATAACCGGGTGACCTTCCTTGACATGGAGATTTATGTTAAAGAAAATCAAATTGAAACAACACTCCATCGAAAAAGTACTGCAACAAACTCCACCCTAGAAGCCACCAGTTTTCATCAACCATCCATAATATCCAGTATTCCCTACGGGAATTCTTGCGAATTCGAAGAATATGCAGTGAAGAAAATGAATGGCAGAGACAAAGCAAATTAACAGCAAAAAGATTTGAAGAGAGGAAATATAATCAAAAAATTGTGAAAAGATGCTGGTCAAAAACTAATAAAAGAACCAGGGAAGATTGTTTAAATCTGAATCAAAAAGAAAAAACCAACGAAACAACAGTCGCAGAACCCATCAGGCTAATTACGGATTTTTCAAATGAAAAGGATGAGTTAAGGAAAATTCTCAGGAAAAATTGGAAAATCCTACAAATGGATGAAACAGTGGGCGAACTGGTGGGTAAACATCCTATAATAACTTATCGTCGTGCAAAGAACTTGAAAGACCAATTGATACACAGTCATTTTAAAGGGAAACAGAAGGATACATCTTGGCTAAACACCAAAGGTTTCATAAAATGCCATTCTTGTAAGGTGTGCCAGATCGCGAAACCTATCAAGAAAATAAAATTTGCTAATAACAGAACCTGGGAGATAAGGGAACTAATAACATGCAAGACACAATTCACTGTATACGTAGTAGAATGTCCCTGTCCACTCAAGTACGTCGGAAGTACAATTTGTGCTTTGAAAAAACGTATAATGGAACATGTAAGAGCAACGTCCAACAAGGATAGATCTAATGCAATCGCAAAACATATGGAACAACACCATCAAAGCGATTGGAAGATGTTAAAATTCTATGGAATCGAGACAGTACCCCAAAAAGAACGGGGGGGAAATCGAGAACGACTTCTACGCCAGAAAGAATCACGCCATATTCTCAATTTACGAACAATGAACCCGCATGGCCTCAACCAATCGGAAGAACTTTATATTCATTTATAAAACAAAATTGACTAACCCTCAAATATTAAATTGTGACACATTTTAACAGTTTATCACGAATTTTAAGACACATGTACATAGAACCGGATGTCAAATAAACTCCCAAAATGAAGTAAAAAGTTAAGAAAATAAAAAATTACGAACAAACAAAATATTAACAATACCCACTAGAGGGTTAAGAAAGTTGAAAACATCACTGAACAAAAGGAAACGGGTTAAATAGGGAGATAGGGGTTTTGCCATCCGGAAGTAGGAAAAAAGCAAAAGGATCAAAAAGAATACAAAAGAGGACTTTGAGCAAATTAAATAATGTATAGTTTCATTTGGTTTTATTCACACATAGTTTTGTGTTTTCTTTCCTTTTTTCTCTTTTTTCCTTCTCTTTTCTTATTATTTTTTATATTCACTTAAGTTTGGTTTATAAATTTCACGTATAACAGAGTAAAAATCACATAACATTTAATAAAAACTACAACTCCCAGAAATCTATGGGGCCCTTGTAATCCAGTGCAGGAAATGATGTAATAGATATTTAAAAGTATTTAAACAACTCTCACAAGGGCGCCCATGTGATCGTGAACAAGGTATTGTGTAATACCGAAACGCATTGATCTCAACTGATGCCTTGTCCCCATTGATGCAAGGGAGGAAATAAATCCAAGTGCGTTTAAACTCGACAGGAGTGCGGCTCGTTTTTCTTCCTCAACCAGAGGAGGAGTGTGGATGATTGAAAGCGGTGTGGTTCAGCCGCGGGGCGACGCACCCAAAGGAGCGCTGTATTTAACCGGCAACAGGGAACCATTGTGAGGAATATATATATATATATATATATATATATATATATATATATATATTACCTACTGGCAGTCGCCAGTAGGTAGTTATAGTTAGGGCCTAGTTTCCATAGGAAAAGCGTTTTTTTTTTTCCAAATAACTTTGTCGCCGGTTGACGAATCTTCGCGAAAATTTCAAAACTAGTGATCAGCTCCGGTCAGCTCCTGTCTTGAAAGTTTCGGGGTAATTCGGGGTGATTCGCCAAGGGGGGGCTGAGAAAAAAGGGGGGTCCCAAAACGTGTTTTCCCCATGTATTTTTCCATAGGAAACTTTAGACAAAGCTACAGCCCGAACTGCTGAACTGAATTACACCAAATTTGGCAAAAAGGTAGGTCTTGGTTCAGAAAGAGTCCTTTTTGTTAAATGGTGTAAATCCGTTCAGTAGTTGCTGAGAGATTAGAAAAAGAAAAAATATCGATATCTGGGTGAAGCCTAACCACACATCTCATGGTGAGATCTGCTTGGCTGTCAGCACTTCATCCTGGAATTGCTGGCAGCCATCTTGGGACCAATATACATGATAGCACCCCATTGAAATGCATTGTAGTGAATAGAAGATTTTGAGGGTCACCAAAAGGAGAACAATAAAGGGTGATAACAGACTTTAGTTACATTAGAATTCATTTGTTGATGGTACCATACTAATTTTAGGAATTGTGGTGTGTTCTAAGGTGATTTTACCCTGTGAAAAACCTTCTGCTGGGATATCATAAATCATGTTTGAGAGAAAACTATTTTTTCATGCTTGTCCCATAGAGGTTTGGAAGGTGCTCCAGAAGCTAAAATGAGAGCATATTTTCTGTAAATTCACATTATCTTTCTCAGTCATGTGAGAATGAAGTCTGACATTCTCAATAAAACATGTACATCCAACCAGGGCAGAGACTGTCAGTTGATTTTTTGTGTTCTACTGCAGCTTCCCAGAGTGTTCTAAAGAACAACTAGAGTGCTAACAGTCTTACTTATGACAAAATGATGGCACACCTGAAGCCATCTTGATTAGAATAAACTGGTAACACTTAAAACATTTAATTTAAAAAGGAACAACATGAAGGGATTCATTTTGCCATAGAAATGTTGGTTAGTGCTGCAGAAAGAAAAATTAGGACATGTTTTAAGTGAGATCTCAAATCCTCTTCTATTTCATTAGAAAATTCTGACATGCAGACTGAAACAATCACTTTCAATACCAGCAGTAGACTTCCAGTTAACTCTCTGGTGAGCAGTAGCTTTACTACAGTGATCTAATGAGCACCTAGAGTGCTAACATTCTGAATTTATGGCAAATGTGTGACACATCTGAATGCCTTCTTGATGGAATCAAAGTAAAAAAACTGAAAGCATTTCCTACTGAGGAGACTGCAGTCAGTGTTGCCAGATTTTGAGACCCGTCCCAAGCCCAAAGACCCTCAAGTATAAGCCCAAATTAAGCCCAACGCAGACAAGTTTCAGCCCAAAAACCAGCCCAAAGTCAAAACTCTCAAATTTTGCGAGAGTAGTCTTCAGAAAACATTTTAAGAACAAATCTAAATTCTATTCAATATGCAGATAGTGGGGGGAGGATTACTGGGCACCTGTGTTAATAACTACTCATTTTCAAGACCAGTCACCACTTGACTTTTCATCTTCTAATTCTGCCACCACAGAACCAAACCTGAACCTGGCATTCATGAATTACCTCTAGCTAGATACACATACATTAATACATCCACGCATGAAACATAAAAAAAACTCACAAGGGTTGGGACTGCTGCCTTCCCTCATTGGCTGATTGGAAGGCAGTAGTCCCAACCTTATCACAGAGTGGGATGGGGTCAGTGATACTTCTGACCTCACCCCACTCTGTGACTAGGTGCCACTGTGACACTCTGCCCTTTGTACTTCAGGGCTTAAAACTGAAGCGCCCAGGTCCGAGTCAATCAGTGGCACTCCCCTTCATTACAAGGGGGAGGGCCTCGAGGCTCTTTTGCCAGACTGAGGTCACGCACACAGGGCTGTGAAATCCTCAGCCTGGCAAAGCTCACGCAGCCAGGAGTCTGCACATTTAGCGCATGTCCAGCACCTGCCTGTCTGACCTGAACAAGAGGAGTGTCTGTAAGGCTGGCCTTTGTTCCGCCCCAACACCCATTGATTTTGACGCTGCCCCCTATTTACAAGGGTGACGTAAATAGGAGGCAGTGCCAAAATTAGGACCAGGGAAAACCTGGACTTTACATGGCGAAACAAGGAGAAATGCTTAATTTCTCCTTGCTTTTTGCTGTTTCTATGTGTGCTGCACTGTGCAGCACACATAAAAACAGCAAATTGCCATGAATGATTGTTCATGTGCAGGAAGGTGTCCCTTCCATAAACAATCATTTAAAAACAGATGATTTGCAACTTCTATGTGTGCTGCACAATGCAGGACACAGAAGTTACATTTCACCACTCTGGATTGTTTATGTGCAGGAAGAGAAACCTTCCTGCAAATAAACAATCATTCCCTCCACGCTAGCACCCTTGTACTATGGTGCAAGGGTGCCTGCATTGGCGCTAGGCAGCTGAGTTTAGTGCCAGTGCTAGGCAAAATGCAGGGATGTGCTGTACCATTGTAAATACGGCGCATTCCTGCATTTTCAGAAAGGCAGAGCGTGGCATTAGCCATGTTTGCTTAATGCCACGCTTCGCCATTCCCTTGTTAATCTGTCCCTTAGTTTGGTGTGCGTGCAAATCCTGCATTGCCGATCCCTGATGAGTTGCACTACTCCTGCTGAAACAAGGCCAATGGAGGCATCAATGGATGAGGCGGACTGGCCTCAAGGGTCCTGTGACCTTAGTGACTGAGTCACTGCTGCTCTAGGGTGTGCTGCTTTGTAGGCCTGCCTGCAAGAAGACTGGAGGTGAACTTCAGTATCGATTGTGGTGGACAGGCCTTCAAGGTACTAAGACACCAGGGCTTCTAAAGGTCTAGCTGGGGCTTCTAAGGTCTACCATGGGAATGTGCTCCCTCAGGAGAGTGGTCTGGTGGACTGTTCATGAAGGCTGAAGCTGGTTCCCCAGTACCAAATTCGGCAGCTCTGGCGTAGTGCCACATCCCCCAATGAACACCATACTATCCCACTGAGAGACACTCGCACTGCCTTCAGCTACAACCCAATTGTGCCCTGCTATATATACCTGGATGCGACTCAATTCAAATTATGCACAAGAGTAATATGCTGCCTGGAAAAAAAGTACCTTCCTGGAAAAAGCAAACCTTCATATGGATGCAAGATTAAGTAAAGCATGTGAAATGTAACTAGAACAACATGGTTACCTTAACACTTTTATACTCATTATTCAGAAATCAAGAGTGTTTTTGACTGAAACTTTAAGCACCAGTACAGATCCCTGGAGGGACGAGTATCACGGTCCATTGCTTATATCCTTATGAACCGTGAGCAGTATGGTTTAAAAAGACTACATTCCTGAACACAGAGCCGTGGTACGCATTTTATAAACTAAAATAAGGAAAAAAGCGGATAAGGATCATATTAATCGGTTTTCACTCCACCCATCAACCAGGTATTGCAGTACCTCCAGGAATGGTGCACCTCACCACCCAGGGAAAACAATGCTGTTCAAAGAAAGAGGAGAAAACAAAAAGTAGTGCTTCGCTGGCAAACTCTGTAAAGTGACACTACTGTGTTTGGGTGTTAATAAAACTAATCTGGCCACTTTGTGAATGCTCTGTAATGCTTTAGTTATTTATTTTTCGTATTTTGAACCCAGAGAGTGCAAATAAGATGATCAGAAGGACAGAGTTCGAAACATATGGGTAAAGATGGGTGGATGTCAGTCAGTGGAATACATTTATAGACTTTTTTCTAAGGGTGGGCGGAATTTGCGTAGTCGCGTTACGCAAATCTCTGCAAAATTGTTAAAAATCTCCGCGAGCACGTAGAAATTCCGCGAAGTCGCGGAATTGCTGGTCCCGCCCGTTCGCGATGTGTTTTTGCGTGCTCGCGGGGAAATATATCGCTAACTTGCCCATGCGGTCGCTAACGGGCGCGGCCATCTTGTTTTTCACTTGTCCCGCCCGCTCGCGATGGTTATTTCCTGTTCCGGGTCGCATATTGCATGCTCCTGCCCGCTCGCGATGCTTATTTCCAGTTCCAGGTCGCATATTGCATGCTCCCGCCCGTTCGCGATAAGTATTTCCTGTTCGGGAACGCGCATTACGTGTTCGCGATGCTTTTTGCGTGCTCGGGGGGGGAAATATCGCGCGAACATGCCCATGCGGTCGCAATGGGCGCGGCCATGTTGTTTTTCACTCTATTGCTATGGTTCTGGGCCTGCTTTTGAATCCTCCCTCTATCTTTTCAATCCTTTGTTTCTGTAAACTTTTTTTGGTCTTTTTTATTTATTATCTATCTCTCTATTTTCCTGATTCTATATTTTGAGTTTTTTCTACTTTTTGTGTGTTTTTAACTACTTTTTCACACTTTTTATATTACCTGCTTTTTAATTTCTTTTACTTACTTTTTTAATTCCTACCTTTTCTTTTCCGCCCCCGCCTACCCAGAACCATGGCAAAGGGCCACAGCCACAGGGCTCGGAGTCGTAGCCAGAGCCGCGACCGCCTTCCTTGCGGAAGGCGGCGCCAAAGAGGGTGCAGGCACGGGCCTTATTCAGTGAGGCGGAGGTGGCCGCACTGGTTTTTTTGTTCAGCGCCACCTCCCCTTAACCCTGGCAGCAGGCGGCAGGCCTGGGTCCGGGTACGGGCTCCGGGAGCGTCGGCAGCGGTGGGGCAAGGTGCGTCGGGCAGTGTTTCACTGCTCTGGTGTCCGGCGCACCAATAATCAGCTGACGCACCGGTGGTCCGATATTCTGGACCGGGAGCAGGACCTGCTGGACCTGCTAGGAGTGGAGGTCCCGGGGCTTGGTGAGTAGCTATTTAATATTACTACTTTGTGTTCTTCTGCTCTGTGTTACATATTGCGAATATTTTTTTTTCCGACCAGCAAGAATGCTGCTGCTTACATTGCAGGTAAATTATGTTTAAAAATCTGTGATTGTTATGACACAGGCGCTCGGCGCTACTAATCTTACTTGTTTGCAACTTTGCGCTCGCTTGGCCTGATGATTATGTAAGAGTTTACTTTAGAGAACTTAAGTGACGTAATGCTAGAGAGAGTAGTCCTTCCTTTGTCCTCCTGCCACTAAGAAGGGATAGTGGTGGATTGATAGGTTTAGTTACTTATTAGTTGGTAATTTTTAAGTGGTGTGCATGACGCATCCTCTGTCACGTCACGTGCTGCTGAGTGCTGCTTACCCCAGTCCTTAGTAGAACCTTTTGTAGTTTGTTTACTGAGTGTTAATAGGCTTATATCATCACTAGCAGAACATCAGCAGCAACCAGCCAACAATTTGGTGTATGCAAAAATGTATGCATTTGTCCTCCATCTATGCATTTTTGAGGACTAAAATAAATGGAAATGCAGACTTACTGAACAATTGGCCCGTCTGGATTGGAATAGGTGGGCTAGGTCAGGTGGTAGTTAGGCTTGCTAGACGGTCCGTGAATCCCGCAATACTACCAGTCGATCAGATTAGATAGGTCAATTTTATTGCAATTGTTGTTACCAAAAATGTTTTTGGTGCGTATTTGAAAATATTTTATTTATTTCACACCAAACTTTAATTTTTGTCTCTTTCTTTATGAAATCTTACATGATCAGCACCCAGGGGCAAGAAGACGGGGTCACAGGCGGCGGGCCAAGAAGATCTCCAAGATGCCTCCCAGGGACAGGACCGCTCCTCTATCGAGGACTCTGCTGCTGGACCCAGTAAGTCCTCCAGTGGTTAATATTAATAATTATATTTCCCAAACTTTTCCTGCACCTTATTTTTTCCGAACTATTATTTCGGTATCCTAATTCTAATTTTTACAAATTCTTCTTTGATCTATACTATCTGTTTCTAAATTCTTGTTATCCCTGCCTCTAACTGCGTCTGCTATGACTCTCTGTACTACTACTATTAGTCTGTCTGTAGCTAAGCTTGCCCAGTTGGCCACTCTTTATTTAAAATATTTTAAATAAAACTCAGATTCACCAATAGCTCTAGCCATTGAGTCCAGTCCTTTGGGTTGTCCTCTTCTACTACTTCTAGTCTTCTTAATCTTGAGGCTTTTCGACAATTCCCACCAAGAAAATGCCCAACCACATTTTACAATTTTTGATAGGATAGGAGAGACTACTACTGTTGTAGGGATTCTGCACATACAGAACTTTGCACAAGAAAATAGGACATTGGTGATGGGAGGTTGGACCTTCCTCACACCTCAATCAGAAGCCACCACAATCCCCTGACCGACTAGTTATAGTGTCTCATTAGGTCTCCGAAACCCCCCCCCAAAATACCCAATGAGTAGACAACCCAGACCATAACACTCCCGACCTCTGTCGCGGAAGCAATGCACACCCTTTCGCTCACTCTCTCGTGTAAGTCCACACCAAATACCACCGAGTCTATGTAAGTTCAAAAGGTTTATTTCCAACTGACAAGCTCTCTACGTTGTTCTATAATGCAGCAGCAACAGCAAAATGCATAAGATTAAAACAATACACATTGTTACACTTAGTTACACTTACAACTACAAGTCCATAGAAGCCAAAAGGCGAGTTCATGATAACTGAACAGTGGTGGAAGAACCACCCTCCCCTTGGTAGGAAA
The DNA here is from genome assembly GCA_963921515.1 of Calotriton arnoldi. Taxonomy (NCBI): domain Eukaryota; kingdom Metazoa; phylum Chordata; class Amphibia; order Caudata; family Salamandridae; genus Calotriton; species Calotriton arnoldi. The sequence continues at coordinate 835,295 of CAWUFW010008509.1, forward strand.
CTAGTTTATATAAAATTATAAATGGAGATCTGAGAATTCTGGGGACCCCTCACCTTAGAAGAACCTTGTACTGGTTACATCATAAGCTCTGCAAAGCTCTGGTTCTTCGTATAAGGGAATCTTCCGTCTGTTATGAGAAAAATGGTGCGCATTAGTATAGTGCAAGCATTTCTCAGTCGTGCCAAAAAGTGTAGTATTTTTATGGATAAGCAATATGGACTAACACCAGAACTCCATAACAAAGTGGCTTGTTTTTCGACCTTGTACGCAGCGCTCAGACAGTAGCAGTATGAGCTCATGTGGGCTCAAAGGCGTCTTTCACAACAAGCTGCGAGGTAACTTGCGCAAAAATAAAAGACACAAAGCTAAAATGGTTGCATGGCTCGGGGTAACTTAGCAAAGACTAGAATGACCCTAGGGACCATATAACACTACTAGTGTCTACTCTACTACCTGATTTGTACTAGTGATGTATGTTGTATATGTATTATGTATGTATTAACTTTTTTTTCAATCTTGCTAGTGAAAAATAGGGGAGGTGTATATGGCATCTGAAAAATGTGTAATGTTTTTTCTAGGCGTACTACGACCACCAGTACTGGGGCCAGCGGCGAAGGTGACGCGGCCGCTGAGGGTGCAGGCGATGCAGCAGTTGTAGGAGGAGCTGCAGGGGGTGAGCCAGCAGCAGTGGCGGGCGGTGGTAAATTATATTCCTAATCCTTACTTATTGACATTACACTCGCTGCAAGGGTGTAATGTATACTGTACTGTTGAGACTTAAGTAAGAAGTTGTTGTGAACGGTTGAAGAAGACACCCTTTACTTAGCATTAGCAATAGCATTAGCGACGGGAGTGTACTGAGTAACCAATGGCCTCTTCTATCGGACTTCAACTCAGCTGTGAAAGTTTTATGGAGAAGACTAAAAGTCAGATCAGATGACCTTGATGGATGGGTTGAACGAAAAGGGAAAGAAGGGTGGAAGGAGGAAGGACGGGCGAGATTTTATATTTATGACTGGCAGAGAAGGATACGTGGGATGCATGCATAGGTGTCTGATAGGAATCAGATGCATGGGTGGTGGAATGCCTGAAACTCCCACAAATGTTCGAGGCCGAGGTAGTGGGAGGATAGATACATACCACAAATGTTACGTACTGTGCTTGCTAGTGCTACTGTGCCACTATGTGTAGAATGAATTTGTCTGACTGCTTTGCTAAGAGTATATTATACAATAGTCTTGTTTTTCTTCTTGATATAGCTACTCCTTCCAAAGGTAAAGTCGACAGGAAGGAGTTGGCAGCCAAGGCCCGGCGCCGGAGGCTGGAGGCCATACAGGCTGAATACCAGCGGCTGGTGGTTCTAGAGGAGGAGAAGGCGGCAGCAGCTGCAGCCTCCTCCAATGCCCCGGGTCCCAGCCACCGCCCTCCAGTGTTACGGCACCACCGCCTGGCAGCTGCCCGCCGCCGCACTGCAAGAAGCACTGCTGCCCCCCGTGGATGCAACTGCCGCGCGCTGAAGCGCCGCGTGGCCCGCCTAGAGGAGCGCATCCGTGTCCTGGAGAGGCGAGCCCGCTGAGACCCCATTTATTTATTGCCCCTTTTTTATAGCTTATTTTGGTGGGTGGGAATCGGGCGTTGGGTTTTGGACTATTGGACATTTGTTGGACTTTTTCGTTCCTGGACATGGACATTGGTTGGGGTTAGGGCGAGGGGTGGGTCAGGTGTTGTGGGATTTTTTTTACATAGTTTATTTTTGTTAGGGTATTAAATTACATATTTAGACTTTATATACGATGTTGTTAATGTTTTGTGGGTGGGGTTACTGTTTTACGTCACACTGTTTCCTTGCTGGTGCAGTGCCACAGCCAGTGTTTGATTTAAATAATTGGGTGAGTTACTAAGACACAAACAGACAGATGCGGTACCCCTCACTGAGGGATTTGTCCTACTAGTACTGTCAGTCTCTCCTCCTAATCTATGCATTCTGCAACTGGACTCAAAGGGGTGTGTGAAATAGAATTAATGAAAAAAATTCCGTTATTAATTATGCCTCCCCCAAACTTCTTCTCTTACCTGTGCTTGATGTTTAACTTGGGCACGGCGATGGCTGCATGGTGATGATGGTTTTCTTTCCCAAAATGCCATGGTTGTGGTGGTAGTAGTAGTAGACCCTGGCAGTAGCATTTGCAAAAAAAAGAAAATGAGACAGTCAGTCGCCTGAGAGAGACTGTGGGAGGAGTAGTAGAATGAAGTACAGTACGGAACTTACTGCCAAACAATAATATGCCAAAATACAAGGAAACATAATGGTGGCGGGGATAGCCTAGTACATACAGTTACAAACTCTAGCTGTGTCGAGTCACTCGACTAGGCCTACAGTACACTCGACACAAGCGTAACCGTTAGTGCTGTTTCGGAGGATGACAACAAATCCAATCTATGCCGGCAATTAATGCTGATGGATTATGTTCCTTTGGTAAAAAAATTATCTCGCAAATATACTGCTCATAGGTGGGCAAGCAGAAGAAGATCCTCGCCCTGCCTTGAAAATGAATTTTTGTTGCTTTAGCCACATCCGCCCCAGCAAGCGTGTGATAAATTATTGGTGTACATTTAATTTAGTCACACCTCAATAAGTCACACAGCCCGGGGGAAGAGGGTTAGGGTTTGATGAATGGTTGGGAAGGGGGGTTTTGGGAAAGGTTTGACAAAGAAAAACAGTACGCATGGACAACAACAAAACACAATCTTGGCAGACCACCAACATCCATAAATCTGTTAAGGGAGAAAAAGGAAATGCATGCATGATGATGATAACTTGATGGTTAATGATAGTACTTACTAAGTACTACTACTAGACAATTAGACAGTACAGGGCAGCAGTATTTTATGCAATTTGCCTTGCCTGTCTGCCCTCAGAGAGACCCGAATTACATACAGTTTCTGTTCTGTTGTACCGGCCCGGGCTTAAAGATAGCAAAGAAAAGTCAAAAATAGCTGTAGGGATGAATTGAATTATAAGCAGAGAGCAAACATAACAACAACACACAGTAGTAATGATTGAAGACAAAAAATGAATCAAATTTAAAAGATGATGAAAGTTGATACTGTTACTGTATGTTATCCTGGTCAAAATGGGGAGTTGCATCTCGGCATTCGTCTTGGTCCTCCCTTCCATGGACGCTCCGGCCATCAATCTTGGGTGACGCCACTGCCTGCCTGGCAGATGTAGATTCATTGGTAAGGTAAGTGAGAGTTGTTTTTCCCAGTGTAGCACAGGGAAAGGGCCAGCCTGTAATTGCAGATGGGAAAACAAAAGGGATATTGAAAAATCAAGTAGAAAAAAAATGCCTAAATTACGGTGGAGTGCAACAAGAACACTTTCAGAGGCGGCATGGATTTGGATACATCATGTCTACTCTAGTCTGTTTCCAGCATTAACCTCCAACAACAACAGGACAGAGCAGGCCCACGGCTCCCGTGACCCATCCTCCATTTAGCGTACCTTTTTGACAGAGGCAGACAAAGCAGATATACAGCAACATAGCATTTTACAAATTAAGTGACTAAATCAATGCCCCACTGTCAGTCATACCACCACACTCGACTCCACCACTACACAGACATGTAGGTCTGCAGTGGTTGTTGTTGACTTGGTTACCTTTTAATGCACTCATGAAACGCCCTGAGTTATTCCATCAATCATCTCGGATCGTACTGAGTGACTGCGAAGATATTATGTCACTGTGGTCATCATCATGGTGTGTTGTCCAACTCAGTGTGCAGTAGTGTACAGATTGAGTCCCCTTTCCATATTCAAAATGCAATGGATCGGCTTGCAGTAGAAGTAGAAAATTGTTATTAAAAAACAAGAATGGAAACAAACATTGCATTGAGTTACTTTTAGTGTGTAGATTAGATAATAGTACACAATGAATTACCTTCATGCACTACAAACAACAACAACACAAATCACTCGGTCAGCGTCCAATGCATGTCATCATTCATTACCTGTTCCTTCTCATCTTCAGTTAATGGGCAGTCTGTATCGGCTCGGAAAGGAGGGTAGCTATAGTAGTCATCATCATGTTCCACTTCTTTTGGAGAGACTCAACAAGGCAAGATTTTAGTTTTTCTTCGATTATGCTACATCCAATCATCATCTGGCTTGAGGGCAATAGATTTAGGTCGATTCAGGAGGATGGAGGAGCAGGACTCGGAGGAGTGGACTGAAATGCAGACAGCTGAAACTCATATAAGGCAATAAAATACGAAGACGGTGGTGATGGATTTGTTGTGATTTGAAGTTTCCAAACAGAAAGACAGACACAGAAATAGAAGTAAATAAGGGAGAACCACAGTAAGAAGTGGAAGCCTAGTTGTCAGGGAAGTATAGCTCGTCCTCAAACTCTGGGGGTTCAACCAGTAGTAGGTAATCAGCATCCAACATGCTACTTCCGTCACCTGAGCCGCTGTCCTCATCTTCCTGCGTTGATTCATGCATTGTGTAATTCGGTGGTATAAATTGCTGACTCATTTTGATCATGGTTAACCTCCACGTTTTTGGGTGAGAGACTGGTCCTTTTCACTGTTACAATGGAACCAGCAGCACTGAAAACACGTTCAGAAGAGACACTTGCGACAGGGCAAGCCAGATAGTTTATCGCCAGCCTGCTGAGCACTGGCCATTGGCCCCTTTGCCATACCAATACCGCAATGGGTTTTGATCAATGTAGACCTCTGTTGGGTCATCCAGGTAGGCCTGGACCATTCGGTCAATGTTCAGGGGCGCTACACTTTGTTCGGCCTCTTTTGTCTTTGCATCAGCACTGGACCTAGCAAGTCCTTGCTGTAAATACCAATCCTGTGCCATTTGTACTGGGGCTGATAATCCGGTTCTTGCTGTTGTCGATAGTGTTGGTGACAGCTGTGAACCAAATGCACTGCCCACAGGCTCTGAAGTTGAACTTGATGCCGGATGCCCTGCTGCAGTACTTGACGTGGGTTTGAGGCCTTTAATTACCAGCCATTCATTTTCCAATGTACTGGCTGCCTCAGCTATCCAAGTTTAGTACCGGGCAACATCCACTTCTGAAAAAGGGAGTAATGTCTTACTGTGCAGTGCCGATTTGTACCGTGGATCCAGAATTGTGGCACAAATGTAATGTTCTTGTGACAGAATCTTATTTTGCACCCTTGCATTTTCACTTAAGCGACATGATAAGCTCTCCACCAACTCATATGCTTCTTTTTTTTCCTCCACACCTATGTACGCTTCAGACACCTCCTTCAGCTGTTGCTCTAGCATGTGCAACAACGGGATAGCTTGGCCCATAGTACAGTCCTCCTTGCTGACTTCACGTGTGAAGACCTCGAAAGGAAGTAGCATCTCTGTAAGAGATTTAACTAGGCACCATTGGTCCATCTGAAGGGTCATGCATTTACAGTAGCATCCTCCCTTCGCATGACATATTCATTGATTGGTCTGTACTGCTCAAACAGACGGTCAAGCATGTAATACGTTGAGTTCCAACATGTTGCCACCTCCTGGATGAGTGCTTTGACTAGCATTCTATAGTCACGTTGAATGATCCTCAGCTGCTTCCGGGCTTTAAAAGAATGGCTGAAATGCGTGCATATTCTGCGGCAGGTGGTCAGTAAGTTGCTGACTATGGGTTCTTTTTCAGAAAGTCTTGAACTATAATGTTAATGCAGTGCGCCAAACACGGGACCCTGAAATAGGCACCAAGCGCCATGGCCTTAAGTATATTACTGCCATTATCCGTGGCAACAAAACCAATGTGAAGCCCTCTGGGGCGCAGCCATTCAAAGACCTTGCTGTTAAACTCTTCCAAAATGTTTGCAGCAGTATGAGATTTCTCCATGGCGAACATGGCTACAGTTGCATGTTTCCGAGAAGCATTAAAAATCTTAGCTGTGTCAACAGCACCTATTTCAGATAGCTTTTCTCTAACCCCCACAAAAGAGACCCAGTGTGCAGTGATGCACATGTAATCAGTGGCTTGGCAACTGGTCCACATGTCTGTTGTCAGGTGGATTTTGTGAACAGCACTCTGCTGCAAAGCTTGTCCAACCAATTCCAGCACATTGTGATGTAGTGCTGGAACAGCAACTCGGGCGAAATAGGACCGGCTGGGAACCTTCCATTTAGGGCAGATGGCTGACACAAATTCAAGGAAACCCACCCCTTCCACAAATGAAAAAGGGAGAAGGTCCAGCGCTAACATTTTAGCCAGCTTCGCATTGTACAACCATGCCGTTGGGTGGTTGCGTTGGTACTGCCCCTCCGACCTAAGAATGCTGTCAATGGTAGGCTGGAATATTTTCCTTTGTGGTGCACCTTTCTTCTTGAACCCAGCTAGGCTCAACGACGCTGCACTTTTGCTCATTGCAGTGCCCGGTTACCTTGGTGTCTCAGGCTGACTCTTACTACGGTGCCACTGAGATGTTGCTGAGGATGTGGGCGTTACCACTACACTGCTGGGGGTAGGGCTAGAAATGTCTCCCTCTTGTTGACCTTCCACCGCGATCATATCTTCCCCTACTTCTTCATCCCCAACAACAGCAATGGGTCCAGTTTTACTTTTTTCTAAGTGAAGTAGGTGAGCCTCCCACTTGATACAGTGGTGTTTTTTGAGATGACTTGTTTGTCCTCCGGTACCATAGTTTGTACCAAGCTTACCCCGCCTAACAGCCTGCCGACAAATTGAGCATATAGCAATGTTCTCCTCCTTACTGCTAACCGAAAAGAAGTCCCAAACTGGGGAGGAGAACTTTCTGGCGCTGCTGGAGGTGCCACTTTCAATACCAGATGAACTGGAGGGTGTGCCTGGAATTTGACTCTGTGCACTTACATTACCACCACCTACTGAGGTGGTGGTTGAGCTGGATGTAGGTCCCTGCTGGGTCTTTGCAAAGGCAAATATGGAAGCTGGAGGTTGTGTTGGAGTTACCTGTGTTGGTGGTATCCGTGCTACATCCCTCGCAGCGATTTTGGATAGTCTAATAATGTTGGTCTCCATCTCCGCAGGCCCAGGAGTGATGTTCATGATGACTGGCTCTTCATCATCATCATCATCACCCCCCTCGTCTACATCTACCTCCATAACTCTAAGGCTTTCTGGAACCTTCCTTTTCACTAGCCTTGTCTTGTGGCGTGCATCACTCTCAGGCTGAGCTGGTGGCTTCCAAGTGGCATCTAGATCATCAGAAGCGGGGCTTGAAGAAGAAGTTGATGGACTAACCCTCCTTTTCCTTGCTGGGGGTCTGGAAGACAATGGATCTTCTGGAACAGTGGCTTGCTCCTCTTCGTCTGCAAAAAGCTTGATTTCCTGAACTGCCCCTACTTCAGGTGGAACAACCACTATTGTGGGCTGTGGTTCCGGCTGTGGTTCCGGCTGCGGCTGTGGTTGCGGCTGTGGTTCCAGCTGTGGTTGCGGCTGCGGCTGTGGTTGCGGCTGCGACTGGGGTTGCAGCTGCGGCTGGGGTTGCGGCTGCGGCTGGGGTTGCGGCTGCGACTGGGGTTGCGGCTGTGGTTGCGGCTGCGGCTGGGGTTGCGGCTGGGGTTGCGGCTGCGGCTGGGGTTGCGGCTGGGGTTGCGGCTGCGGCTGGGGTTGCGGCTGTGGTTGCAGCTGTGGTTGCCCACTTATCTGCTGAGTTTCCACCTGCGAGTGCGTGGATTGGGTACTACTTTGCGATAATGACATTTCAACATCACTGGTCGTTAGTAGACTGGCTACCTCTGCCACAGTCATGGGCTTTGGCCTAGGTTGCTGGGGTGGGCCCGCTGATGCGGAGGTGCTGCTCCCAGCCTGGTTCCCGCCGGACACCGCTGCTGCAGGAGTAAGTTTTTTTTTACCAAAAAACACATCGGGCGGCACACCAGTCTTGGCAAATGCCACTTCCTTCTTCTGTTCCTTCTTCTTCTCACTGGCAACTTTCTTGGTGCTGGAGGACCTGGTACCTTTCTTTGGGGCCATTTTCTTCAGATGTCAGCAGGACGCAGGTGCACAAGTTGCAGAGATCTCTGTGGTCACACGTGGACGTGACGCGCAGCAGGACTTCTGCCTGGCAGTACAACGGGTGATGATGATGATGATGACACCTCCTCCTCTGTCTTTTTGTGCACCTAAAAGCAAAGAAGCCAGGAGAAGAACATCAGTGAAATGTTGCATTTGTTGTTGTGGTTCAATTACTAGTAGTACAAACAAACAAATAAAAGATATAAATTAGTGTAGCCATTTGTGAGACTGTCAACAAGGGCTTTCATGGTATACTGTGTACACTGTCAGGAAGGATAGGAAAGAAGAGGAACAACAACAAAAATACAAATGTAATAGAAGTGGACCCTGTTTGGCATTAAATTATTTGCTCATCACATCATTCAGGGAGCTGCAGCTGGCAAAGGGGATGGATGCAAGCAGTAAGCAAAGAGGAAAACCATGCAGGCCTAAATGGCAACAGCAGCACACTTATAACTCCCACCAGAAATGGCCACCAGCCACATGGACACTCACAAATCACAAGCAACAAGCATGAGGCATGGAAAACAATGTACTGAAAACAGGCCTACGATAGCCAGGCAAAGACTGCATGCTAAACCACTGCTTTGCCTGTAATGCAATAAAATGCAAAAACGAAAATCCACAGGGCTAAACAAGGCCTGCAACACACCACACACAACTAAGGCATGTATTTAACACACAGCCCAAAAAAGTGAAATACACCCAAAAATACACATTTTGCAATTCAATCCAATGCCATCCATGTGCCCTAAATGATGTTTAAATTCAACAGAACACACAGAAACAGTTGTTTCATGCACCCCTGACTACCTCTGCGCCTACTGGATGAAAGGCCTGTTGGCAGACTAGGCCACAAGCTTGCAGGACTATGGATAAAAGCACACTACCGGGCTTCACAATGGCCAGGCCCACAACAACAAAAAAACTGAAGACAGACAATGCAGGCCTATGGCAAAAAGCACACTGCCTGGCTTCAAAATGGCCGCCAGCCTCATGGCCAGGCCCACAACAACAAAAAAACTGAAGACAGACAATGCAGGCCTATGGCAAAAAGCACACTGCCTGGCTTCAAAATGGCCGCCAGCCTCATGGCCAGGCCCACAACAACAAGAAACTGAAGACAGACAATGCAGGCCTATGGCAAAAAGCACACTGCCTGGCTTCAAAATGGCCGCCAGCCTCATGGCCAGGACCACAACAACAAGAAACTGAAGACAGACAATGCAGGCCTATGGCAAAAAGCACACTGCCTGCCTTCAAAATGGCCGCCAGCCTCATGGCCAGGACCTCAACAAGAAGCCTAATAGGCCACAAAGGAAACACATGCAGGCCTTAGTATATGGCAAAAGCAGCACACTTATAACTCTCACCAGAAATGGCTACCAGCCACATGGACACTCACAAATCACAAGCAACAAGCAGGAGGCCTGGAAAACAATGTACTGAAAACAGGCCTATAATAGCCAGGCAAAGGCTGCATGGTAAACCACACTGCTTTGCCTGTAATGCAATAAAATGCAAAAACGAAAATCCACAGGGCTAAACAAGGCCTGCAACACACCACACACAACTAAGGCATGTATTTAACACACAGCCCAAAAAAGTGAAATACACCCAAAAATACACATTTTGCAATTCAATCCAATGCCATCCATGTGCCCTAAATGATGTTTAAATTCAACAGAACACACAGAAACAGTTGTTTCATGCACCCCTGACTACCTCTGCGCCTACTGGATGAAAGGCCTGTTGGCAGATTAGGCCACAAGCTTGCAGGACTATGGATAAAAGCACACTACCGAGCTTCACAATGGCCAGGCCCACAACAACAAGAAACTGAAGTCAGAAAATGCAGGCCTATGGCAAAAAGCACACTGCCTGGCTTCAAAATGGCCGCCAGCCTCATGGCCAGGACCACAACAACAAGAAACTGAAGACAGACATTGCAGGCCTATGGCAAAAAGCACACTGCCTGGCTTCAAAATGGCCGCCAGCCTCATGGCCAGGACCTCAACAAGAAGCCTAGGCCACAAAGGAAACACATGCAGGCCTTAGTATATGGCAAAAGCAGCACACTTATAACTCCCACCAGAAATGGCTACCAGCCACATGGACACTCACAAATCACAAGCAACAAGCAGGAGGCCTGGAAAACAATGTACTGAAAACAGGCCTATAATAGCCAGGCAAAGGCTGCATGGTAAACCACACTGCTTTGCCTGTAATGCAATAAAATGCAAAAACGATAATCCACAGGGCTAAACAAGGCCTGCAGCACACCACACACAACTAAGGCATGTATTTAACACACAGCCCAAAAAACTGAAATACACCCAAAAAAACACATTTTGCAATTCAATCCAATGCCATCCATGCCCCCTAAATGATGTTTGAAATTAATAAATACATCACACAGCAAAGGAACAGTTGTCTCATCATGTTTCATCATGCACCCACCCATGACTAGCTCTGGGCCTACTGGCTACGCACAACTATTTATTTTTAAAAATGATGAAAAGTACAAAAATTGTAGTTGCAGCAACTGCAATGCCCCAATCAAACAACACCAACTTACTTGTAAAATCTCAAATCCCAAAATCCTCAAATCCAATGATAATGATGCAGCAGACACAAAGAGTGATCCTTCCAGCTCAAATCCAAGTGAAAAATGAACAGGAGATGGACAAAGCACTGGGAGGAGCCTGCTGGACAGGAACAGGAAGTAGGAGACTCTGTGGCACTTCCTCCCTCTCCCCCCAAAAAATTTGACAAAAAAGGACAGCCAAATATCAATCTGAGTTTTTTTTTTTATCCAAATCATCAATTTATAGAAGGTTTTATGCTGCTTGCGATGTTATTGTTCGCGATCGCAATCTCTCTCGCGGTGCACGATGGCGCGGCGAATGACGTGTTCGCGGTTGCACACTCTCGCGTTGTCCGATGGCGCGGCGAATGACGTGTTCGCGATCGCAAACTCTCGCGGGATAACGCGGCCGGCTACCGAAATTTCGTGGCGCACGCGAACGGATAGGAAAACCCGTCGGCGAACGCAGGAATTCCGGTAAGTCGCTATCGCGCGCGCTAGAACGCATTTTTAAAGCGCGAACAAGAAAATAATTCCGCTACGCCGCGGATCGCGGAATTGTTGGCAATTCCGCGTTTTCCGCGGAACGCGAAATTGACTAAATTCCGCAAATTCCGCGAGCGGAGCGGAATTGGATGCCCAGGGTTACTTTTTTCCTAGCTACTTCATCTGTTCCACATAAGCTAGTAAGAGGTTTGAGGTAGAAGAGCTTACTCAGTTTAGTATGCATAAAGTCCGGGATTATAATTGAGGTGTTCCGATGTTTATTTCTACCAGCCGATGACTCTCGTTTTGAATCTCCTCCACAGGCACCTGACACCAGTTTCTTTCTAGACCCTTTAATGGATATCCAAAGTGCTCTGCTCGGAACTTTCAAAATGTATATTTTGCAGTATTTTTGAAAAGATGTCTCCCCACAAACATTTCAGGATTTAAACCACACTGATCCTGTCTCAAGCAGATGTTCCTTTTTGTCTGCCTGTGGTGCAAAGTTGTGCAAGAAATGTGGCCTCAATCAAAGTAAGGCCATCAAGGAGCAAGAGGCCCGAGGCTGCACTTTGGAACAGAAAAATGTCAGAAACACTTCCAACAAAAGTGTTTCTTTCTTTTTTGGATCCATTTCACAAGGGAACGAATGAAGAAAAGTAGAAGAAACAGACGGTGAGAGACGAAGCACGGTTTCAGCGAGAGAGACAGAAAGAGACGGGGCAGCTGACAGCGGCAGATCAGGAAAAGTGGACATTTCGACCACTAAATTAATCCTACCTTAAAACACTGGCACCTAAAGAACCACCGCAACAGCAACAGAAGCAGGCTGCACGATCGGCCACCGACCAGTCCTTGCCGCTCCTCCTGAGACTCCTCCTCCGAGTACGATGCGCGCCCAGAAAAGCAAATGAAAAAGTAAAAAAAAAAAAAAATGATGACAGGCCTGCCCCCTCGCAAGACCATTGGTCCATTCTCTCTGGGGGCAGGCCATCAACAAGAAGCAGGGCCGTCATACGTAGCGCATTCGCGCTATGAATGATTGACGGCCCTATTACCGATTCTCTGTGGGCGCCGCACAACCACTTATTTTGCGCACACTAGGGCAAATGTCGCCCAATTTCCCGTAACCCGCCAGCGTAATTTTTTCCCGCACAAATGGGAAAAATGTCGCCCAATTGTGTGGGAAAACGCCCAATCTGGCAACACTGACTGCAGTAAATGAGGAAATTAGGAAATTTCATAACAAATAAGTCTCTCAAGATGGCCACCAGAGAAAAAAGAGCCCAAATGTAGCACAAATATCACCCAGATGTAGCCCACATATAGCCCAATGACAGAAGTGTGCAAAACACTTTTTATTCTTAGTTTTTTTGCAGTTTTATATAGTGCAGACTGGTCAGGTATTGGAGCATTGCATCTTACTTGGACCCCTTATAGCGTATTTTGCACAAAGTACATGAGATTGATCTTGCGAAACATTGAACTTTACTATTCTGTTAACCTGAAGTTGCTCTGAACCGGGCTTTGTAACACCCGTTTTTACCTACTGGTTTTAATTAATTCTCACTGTATTGTATTAAGAAAGAGGATTTACTGTTTTTTTGTACACTTTTATGATTTATGTTTCTAAATCAGATCGAATAAAGTTTAATGAATTTAATTTAAGTCTCCCAAGATGGCCACCAGAGAAAAAGGAGCCCAAATGTAGCACAAATATCACCCAGATGCAGCCCACATAAATCCCAATGACAGAAGTGTGGAAAACACTTTTTATCCTTTGTTTTTTTGCAGTTTTATATAGTGCAGGCTGGTCAGATATTGGAGTGATTTACATGAGCATTGGTTACATCATACAAGGACAAACTCATTTTGGTTGTAGGCATGGGGAGATTAAGTGATTTGACCAGAATCACAGAATGTCGAGCTGAAGCAGAAACTCCAACTTGGTTCCCCAGTTGCAAAGTCTGCAGCTCTGGAAGTAACACCACATTCTCTCCCTGAGCGTAACATTTAATCAAGTGATCAACTGGATAAAAAACATTAAGATAACAAATAATTTAAAAGTGCTTTGTCGCTATTGGAGAACTCAGAAAATATGTCCTCATTTTAGTTTTTTAGAGCACTAACCATAATTTCTATGCAAATAAAACCCTCTCATTTCTATAATTTCTAAAGGAAATGCTTTAGGTATTACAGTTTTGATTACATCAAGATGACGTCAGGCGTGCCACACTTTTTTAATAAATATAGAATGTTAGCTAGTTGTCTTTTGTCTCTTTCTGCACGTCTCTTGCCACTTTCTACACCTCTCTTGCCTCTTTCTGCAGCTCACTCTCTTCTTTCTGCACCTCTCTTGCCTCTTTCTGCACCTGTCTTCCCTCATTCTGCAGCTCACTCTCTTCTATCTGTACCTCTCTTGCCTCTTTTGCACCTCTCTTGCCTCTTTCTGCACATCTCTTGCCTCTTTCTGCACCACTCTTGCCTCTTTCTACACCTCTCTTGCATCTTTCTGTACCTCTCTTGCCTCTTTCTGCACCTCTATTGCCTCTTTCTGCACCTCTCTTCTTTCTGCACCTCTCGTGCCTGTTTCTGCACCTCTGTTGCCTCTTTATGCACCTCTCTTGCCTCTGTCTGCACTTCTCTTGCTTAGTTCTGCAGCTCACTCTCTTCTTTCTGCACCTCTCTTGCCTCTTTCTGCACCTCTCTTCCCTCTTTCTGCAGCTCACTCTCTTCTTTCTGCACCTCTCTTGCCTCTTTCTGCACCTCTCTTGGTTCTTTCTGCAGCTCACTCTCTTCTTTCTGTACCTCTCTTGCCTCTTTCTGTACCTCTTGCCTCTTTCTGCACCTCTCTTGCCTCTTTCTACAGCTCACTCTCTTCTTTCTGCACCTCTCCTGTCTCTTCCTGCACCTCTATTGCCTCTTTCTGAACATTTCTTCCTCTTTCTGCACTTCTCTTGCCTCTTGATGCACCTCTCTTGACTCTTTTTGCTCTTCTCTTGCCTCTTTCTGCAGCTCACTTGCTTCTTTCTGTGCCTTTCTTCCTCTTTCTGTACCTCTCTTGACTCTTTCTACACCTCTTACCTCTTTCTGCACCTCTCTTGCCTCTTTCTGCACCTCTCTTGCCTCTTTCTACACCTCTCTTCCCTCTTTCTGCAGCTCACTCTCTGTCATTTGAGATGTCATCAGTGATGTCATCAGTGATGTCATTGACCATGTCATGAATGATGTAATATGTGACGTCATCAGCACTGCATTGCGGGGTCGCGAGTTATAGTTAGCTCAACTAACTATAACGGGCGAATTTCTCTGATTTTGTACTAGTGAAATGTCCAACTAACTATAACGTCCCTGAAACCTATGGTTTTTTCAGTGAATTTCAAAGGTTTTTTAAATGATAATTTCTAACTATAACGTCCCTGAAACCTATGGTTTATTCAGCGAATTATATATATATATATATATATCTATATATATCTATATATATATATATATATGTATATATATATATATATATATGTATATATATATATATATATATGTATATATATCCCACCAATTGTCACACACGCTGCCGAACGACTTGTGGGTGGTGACTCTGTCGTGACTGCAGCCGTCACAAAAACATTTACTACCAAACTCCCATGCCAGGAAATCACAGAGCACTCTGCGGTTCACAGTCTTCACTTTTATTTGGCAGATGCGTTTCAGCAATTGTGCCTTTATCAATGCCATAGTGCACCCATTTCTCCTTGCACCGCATTTAAAACGCTCCTGTCCTCACCTCATTGGAACAGAAGAAGTGCCGTGAGGGAAGACGAACTGCATTTTACTCGATCTTATCTGGTTCTCAGTCTACCATCATAACATGCAAAGTTCTTCAATTGTCTCCCAGTGAGTCTGCCTGAATACTCGTAGAAACCATTACAGTAATGATTGTCACTTGGTAGAGACGAGTTATTCAGGACATCAGTACATACTGCTGCATGTCATGTATTTCACTCACCATTGTGGGCTTATTGAAGACTCAGTCCCTCTCCCTGCCGTGCTCTGACCAGCAACAGGTACATATCCATAGGAGCTTTGTTTAGTAACTTGCTTCCAATCATTTTAGTATTGACGACCTCGTGTCGATGAACACAGTATTCTGGTGGTCAGCGGTGATGGAAGAACTTTGCATGTTATAGTGGCAGACTGAGAAACAGATAAGATTGAGTAAAATGCAGACCATCTTCTCTCACTGCACTTCTTCTGGACCAATGAGGTTAGGACAGGTGTGTTTTAAATGTGGTGCAAGGAGAAATGGGTGCACTATAGCATTGATAAAGGCACAATTGCTGAAACACATCTGCCAAATAAAAGTGAAGACTGTTAACCGCAGAGTGCTCCGTGATTTCCTGGCATGGGAGTTTGGTGGCAAAAATGTAAATACATATCTATATATATCTATACATACATATACATACATATATATCTATATCTATCTATCTAACTATCTATCTATATATATATATATATGTGTGTGTATATATATATATATATGTATATATATATATATATATATATATATTCACTTAAGAAACACAGGAACACAGGTTAAAGACACACCTTATTTAGGTATGGTAATAAGATTTCAGCTTAGGTAACATAAAAAAACTGGAAAACCAAGGGTTAAAGTGACGTTATAGTTAGGCGTTGAAATGTGGTAAGAGCTAACATTTAGAAATTGAAATTCATCACTTATAGTTTAGTGAACTTACTATAACAAGAGCCCCTGTCATGGATTTCTTATGACCTCACACATTACGTCACTCATGGCATCATTGATGACATTATCTAGGGGCCAGATGTACGACCCTTTTTTGGGCTCGCAAACGGGAGATCGGCCTGTTTGCGACCGCAAAAAAGGTTCTGGCATGTAAAAACGCTATTTTGCGAGTCACTGACTCTCGCTATTAGGAAGGGGCATTGCTTCCTAATAGCAAGTCTCAATGCCATGTACTATTGTTTTGCGGCTGCACTCGCAGTTTACCACCTACTTCAAATAGGTGGTAAACCACTTGCAAACCCCTTCCCCTTTGTGAGTGTGTGTGAAAAAATGTTTTGGGAGCAGGCAGTGGTCCCAGGAACAACTGCCTGCATTTAAAAAATGAAACTGAAAAGTTTCATTTTTCTTTTTTAAATGCATTCCGTTTTCCTTTAAGGAAAACGGGCTGCCTTTAAAAAAAAGAAAAAAAAACTGCTTTATTTAAAAAGCAGTCACTAACATGGTGGTCTGCTGACCCCAGCAGGCCATCATCCCTGGGAGTGTTAGCCATTCCCAATGGGGTCGCAAATTGCGCTTGCCTCATGAATATTGATGAAGCATGCAATTTGCGACCCCATTGGGAATCGCAAACAGTGTCTGAGACACGGTTGTACATTCACCTTTGCGAGTCACAAATTGCGAGTCGCAATTCGATGCAATTTGCGATTTGCAAAAGTGAATGTTCGTACATCTGGCCCCTAGTCATTGTGACAGCATCCTATACGGCTTGTGAACTTGAAGTAATACAACATACTACACATGTGCCCAATTTTATATCACCAATCAATTATTAATAGGCTAACCTTTGACTGCATGCTAGACACATAGTATATCTGTTAAGTCACCCACATTTGGTGGATGTTATGCTCTTTTTACTGGTAATCACCCATCTAACAAACAAATTGCCTACATACACTTTAATGGGGGAAAAGCTTCGGCTTTTCTCAAAGATGTTTTGCAACAGACTTGGCTTTAATCCTCATCCTACTTTGAAACGTGCCTCTGCAAGCTATATCATGGGAGCTCAGCCTTTACCAAGTTTATTTTGGGGTATACTTGCATTCTAAACTTTAGTAGTATGTTAACGGTGCACCATATAATTTTCAACATTCACAACCACACTTGGCTCCTGCTCTCACACTATTTCCATCATATGCACCCACACAGTTTACACTCACTAACTCTAAGCAGTATATGTCTATAGCCCCCTTTTCTTTCTTTTAAATGATGTGTTTATGGAGTAAAGTGAATAGCAGTATCACGGATGCCATGTGAGATGCCATCAGTGAGGCCATCAATGACATCATCTAACATGTTACAAGTGATGTAATATGTAAGATCATAGGCAGGGCCCACCTTGCCCTCCTATGTGGCCTTTGATTTTCTGGACTTGTGGACAGATTCCCAGAGTTCTTGTCATAGCTGCCACAACATATTGTCTATGTTCTGGCAAGCCGTTTAGGACTCGCCAATCGACTTTGAACTTTTTCAGCTCCTTCTTTGAAAGTTGTGGGGCCATCCGTCAAGCGGGGGCTGAAAAAAAGGGAGTACCAAAATCAAATTTTTATATGCAATTTCCTTTGAGAGTTTACCAAAGTGGCTGTACGAAATTGCACCAAATTTGACAGATAGCTAGATGTTATTCCCAAAAGCATGCTTTGTTATGATCTGGTGAAAATCTGCTGAGTTTCTAAGAAATTAAGGTTAAAAAATGTTGTATACTGGACTGTAGTGTTCATCAAACAACTTAAAAAAATAGCGATCTCATTGGCTGAGTTTTATTTTCCTGTCGGCCTTCTCGCTCTTGTGGAAGCTAACACTCTGATTAGCTAGCCACTACATGAAAATAAATATTGCTGCAGCTGTTACAGGACTAAGAGACTTGGTCCCCAGTCCTGAAAAAGTTTTTTTTTTAAAAATAATATAATGGGACAGGGTAGGGTAGGAATACTTTGAATAATATTTTTTTTTGCCTGAATCTCACAGTTTTCCTGTGGGATTGTGGTTAAAAAAATAAATTACCACCTGGTGTTTTTTTTTAGGAGAGGGGTTGTGCTGCCTCCCCCTATCTGAGCCTTAGGCTTCATGAGGCCATCCCTGGAACTGATTTATGTTATACTGGCAGGGGTGGAGCAGCCCTCCTCCCTGAGCCTTATTAGGCCCTGGGGATCCCATCTCCCAGACCCGTTTTTTTGTGAACGCTCTTCAGCTAGAATACAGGGCCCCCATGTGTTGGGTTCTTTGGCTGCAGTTTGTGGCCTGAAAAATGCTCTAAGAAAGACTGAAAGACATTTTGATATTTTTTGATAAAGTGTTGCATATATATAAAAGAAAACTTCATGTGTGTGTGAGTATGTGTGCATGTACATTTGAAAAACACAATTATGTTTAGGAAAATCCACAAATGTTTATGTAGTCTTTCTCTCTCTCTGTCTCTGTCTCTGTCTCTCTCTCTCTCTCTCTCTCTCTCTCTCTCTATATATATATATATATATATATATATATATATATATATATATATATGAATCGATTCCTCACCGGAAAGAGAAGAAATCCAGTCACATCAACAGGGCTCTTTTGCACAGTTTCTTTTTATTGCGGCTAAACTAAAATAACGCGCTTCAACCTACATCGGTCTTGGTCACATGACCACAGTTTACCAGCAACAGGAATAAAAACCACGTCACACAGGACCCATTAAAGAAAAATAGAAAAAAGACTCACATTTTTCCCTCAATCCGACCGTCTTTTCGGTCGACATTGAATCAAATTGAAAAAACAAAATTGATTTAATATTCAAATAATTTCAAAACCATCATTTATAAATTCATATGCATCCATATCATGATTTCAAAGCTTCCTGGTTGTTCCATTATCAAAACAATATCTGCAGTTCAATTCAAGTACATTATTACACTCAGTTATTCTGTTTTGCACATTAGTTCGTTAGGTAAGAGTATAGTGTCGCTAATCAACTCTATTTTGTTCATGGTTGACATTGTTAAGTTTACAAATTAAGGGATAGTACCTAAATACTAGAATTAATAAGGCATGATGGAGAAGTGGAATGGATGCATTAAAGGTAATCAGTCGACCCCTTATTGTACTAAAGCTGTAAGTAGGGGGGAAAAAGGGAAACACGAATACGCTACGTGAACATCTTGTTGAGCTATTGTAGCTTAAATAATGACCCACCGACTACAAAATAAGCCCTTAGTTCTCTGGAGGTCATATATTCTTATGAAAGCACAGTCCTTGTCACACGTAATAAGGTTATAACAATGGTTGAAATGTCTCGTATTGTACGAATATCTGTGGTCGACACCAGTATAATATGCAAATGTATTTAATAATGCAACAAAGAAAAACAACCAGCCAACACGTGTTTCGTCACTTAATGTGGACCTTTGGTCCCCATTTGACCCCCCTTGCCGGGTTGGAATTATCACCGGCCTCGCGACACCGCAATGATTTTCTGCACCGCCACACAGCCCTGAAGAAGTCACGGGTTAGTTCCCTCATGTGATGAAACACGTGTTGGCTGGTTGTTTTTCTTTGTTGCATTATTAAATACATTTGCATATTATACTGGTGTCGACCACAGATATCCGTACAATACGAGACATTTCAACCATTGTTATAACCTTATTACGTGTGCCCAGGACTGTGCTTTCATTATTCGTGTGGGTCTTCGTCTCACACATTTACGGGGGTTACAGGGTATTTCCCCCGACCTGGCAGCACCGTGCACACTCTGAGCATAGTAGACACCACGCGAACTAGTCTGAGCGCCAATCTTCCTGTCTTTACTAAAAACCCTACACCGATATAGTATATATTCTTATGATCCTGCTAAGATGATGAAAAAGGTTTCCACAATGGGGAGAGCCTCCTTCATGCAGATTAACTCCTTAGATGCCATTTCCTAGTGATCTCACTCATATTGGACCTTCCGTTATTCTGCAAAACAAGATAACAAATTATTATTCCAGGACTCAAACAATCAATTCATACATATGAAAGAAAAAAGGGGGGGAGAGAGGGTGAGGGAAAGTTATTATCATTCTTATTAATGATAAATATTTAAAAAACGGTCTGGGACTGTGTGGGTTACGGGAGATGCCCAATCCTTTCTATAAATGTGCATGTAGCTCTTCATCGTTATTCATTCCCAGTGGGACCAGACAACCAGCTTGCATAATAAATCGGGATTCCAGTCTGCATAAGGCAGAAGTCCTATTTCCTCCTCTGGGATGTCTAGGTACAGTGTCAATGACAAAGTAGTTTGCTTTTGTCCAATCATCTTCATGGTTTTCTCAACAATTCCTTGCTCATATCCCTATTGGTTATTGCTCGCCATTGTTCCAGTATTTGTTTTTGGACTGGAAAAGTGGGGGAGCCTATGTACCACTTGCCACAAGGGCAAGTGATAACATAAACTATAAAATCCGTCTTACATGTTATCAGTTTAGGGATACGCCATTTCTTTTTTACCCTTTCAAGGGTAACCTCTTGTACATTATCACTGTTTTTGCATGCTTTGCAATGCCCACATCGTTTGAAACCTTTGCTCTGACTAAGCCAATTAGAGCTTCTCGGTGTTAGGTGACTGTGCACAGGCATGTCTTTGAATGAGAGGTAATGCTAGGAGTGTTTCCTATTCTGTTTCTTAATACATTATCCTGTGTGAGAATCGCCCACCTTTAGTATCTTCCTTAGGTGTACCGCTTGGCTGCAAAATTTTGTGACAAAACGGATGGGTTCATTATTAGGTTTGGTGTTACGTTCAGATCTCTGGTGTAAGGTCTCTTCGGTGGTTATAGAATTGGCTTTCTCACTGGCTTTTAGAAGGGCTCTATGTGGATACTTCCTGGTTACAAGTCTCTGAGTCATTTCCCTTTTGGTCTTACTGTAGCTTAATTTTGAGCTGCAATTCCTCTTTGCTCTAAGAAACTCACTGTTCAGGATACTCCTGTGAAAACTGGGAGGATGGCAACTATCCCCGTGCAGAATAGAGTTCCCAGCTGTGCTTTTCCTAAACAATCCAGTGTGTAAATTACCCTCATTGATGGTTAATCTGACATCTAAGTAATCATTAGTCTCTCTGCTATACTGCATGGTGAACTTCAAATTTACTTTGTTTTCATTCAGTTCATCAAAAAAGGTATTCAAATCGATTTCATTGCCTTCCCAAATGAAAAAATATAATCTATGCAGCGTAACCATTCACTCTCATAGCCGGTCCATATATATATGTGGCCAGTAGGTAGTTATGGCTAGTTCTTCTGTATGAGACCTTAGCCTATCTATTGTACGTGACCTTTGCCTGTTAGATCTCTGTTTCTGAAGAAGAATTAGCCTGCTGTTTGAAGCATGACAGATGTGTTTGACACATGTAGTAGCTCTGCTATCTGCAGTCGGAAACTGTGCAGTCTATGTATCCCAAAGGACAGCTCTCTGCACTGAATTTGCCATCTATGTAATATGAGGGATTGCTGTCCGAGTCTGTAAGATGTGTAACCAAAGGAATATATTTGGTGTCTGCAGCCTGAAACTGTGAGAACTGTATATCTTAGTGGATAGCCCTTCTTTACAAGACCTTAGCCTTCAAGGTTTTTGGAACCTGAATAATAGATTTTCTGAAGGAAGCTCAAAGATGTATGTAACATAAGGGATAGCTCTGATGTTGGAAGTAACAACCCCTGCCACTGCACCTGCTTTTATGGCTTGTATTCTCAAAACCGAAATAAGCTAATTTGAACTGAACTGAACAACCCTTGCATCCTAAGGTTTAGGCCTTAGGTTTGATCCTGATGGGGCCGAATTCCATATCCTAGATTTACTCAGGAATATCTGGCCGATGGTCTTTCTTGCCTACTAAGAAGTGTGGAGGGAAGAAAACAATTTACCAATTATACATTTCCCCTCCCATCAATTTCAATAACTACGGACTCCGAATTTAGCTTTTGTTGATTTATTACAAAGCCAGGAACAACAGAATATAGACACACCTCAAAATCAAGGTGTAAAGATACATGAATACTAATACAGAACCCAACCTACGAATATAGTTCGTACAACACAATAGACACAGAACAATAAATTCCCAAATCAGAACACAGCTGAGTATAGACACCGCGTTCAGATCCTTTTTCATTTGTATTTCCGAATTGAAGAATAATCTGTCCCTACTCTACTTCTAAAGTGGCATCCCTTCCTAGTTCCCAGAAGAATTTCCCAAAAGGTGTAGGAACGTGTTGACTTCCTTAGAAGTGCACTCACGTTAAATGGGTCAAGTAGCATAAAGCTACAGAGCTCGTTCTAAGATGCTCTCCCTCCTCAGTCAAAAGCAGAAGTCCTGCACATCTGTCCCTGTGCCTAATACAAAAAGACAAAGTTACACCCATAACAGATCACATGGTACATTATTCCCTGAACACCTTCTTTGAGTAGCTTTCCACAAACTCCAATTAATTTTACAGCTCTGTCAGCCGACCTTGGTTCCCAGGTTTCACCAGGTACGGAAGGTGTCCTCCCTTCTCTCTGTCCGAACTCATCAAAGGCATTCCTCTCCTCCCATGTATCTTCTTAAATCTAAAATAACAAGGTCAAATTCCTGCACCTGCAGTAGGGGTGAAAAGAAAACTTTCTACACACATACATTTTAATTAGCTCCTGACCTAAGAGCAAACGTGGAGAAATGAAACCTTTAAGAAAAACAATAGTTAGGCCTGCATTTCTGGTTAACCTAAGAACGTTCTTTAATGTGCACTCGTTACACAGGCCTTTATATGAATCTTATAACAATGAATACATTTGGTTTATCTACTAATCATTATATACATGCACAATTACATGATCTCTCTAAATAAGTGCGAAATACTAATCAATCCTGTAAATAGCGTCACAATTTCATTCTACAGATTTTCATATGATGATATATAAACTTCATTTTAATATGCACAAAGTTCAACCAAACATTGAATATATACAAGTGCAGTTCGTACATGAATATAATGCACCCCTACAATTTAAGAGCGTAGAGCGCTCTATCACTTCCCCCCTCTGATGACAAGTGTCATCAAACACAACACTTTTCCCTGCTATGTTCTCCTCGCAGAAAAGACCAACCTAAACAGAAGTTGTAGCCTGTCTTCCCTGCCTGAACTTCTCCAGATTCTTAAGGTTCTGATAGTGACTGTCCTGCAGTCTTTCCATCTGCCTTTCCCGCCCTCTAAGGGAACTCTCAGCCTGCCTTGCCTTGTGCCACATAAAAGCTCTAAAGGCACCCAACAATAAAATATTACAGATCCCAACGATTATAATAGGTTTTAGAATGTAACCAATAATTCCTTGTCCCAAGCTTCCAAACCAACTTCTAACCCTTCCAAATCGTTGGCCAATTTTATCCCAGATCCCTTCCGTTGCCAAAGCATGTATGTTGTGATGTATCTCAGTGATGTTACTTATATATTTCCTTAAATACTTGCTATTATCTGGAATAGAAGTGCAACACTGTTGGACTCTCAACAATTTGCAGACTCCACCTTCTTTTGCCAATAAGACATCTAGCGCAAGACGGTTCTGAAGCACCATGGCCCTTATAGAGACCATCTCCCCATCAACAAGCAATAAAGCTTGAGCTGTATTCACTGACAACTTGTCCACTAGTGTTGACAACCTTCTAATCTTTACATCATTCAGAACCACTCCCAAACTTGGTATCATTGCACCAAACACATCACCAACAATTTCTCCTGCACTCGTGCCACGTTTCTCTCTACGCGATCGTTTCCCTTCCAATGGCCACAAATCTTCCACATGGAATATTTTAGGACATACCACAGCCAAATAACATGTTCCGTACCAATTTGGAGGCAGTCGAACATATGCGTTTCTTCCACATACAAAATACACTTTGGACACTATGGTCAATTTATCCAATAGCGCCTTCTTTATTGATTCCTCGATCATTAAAATATGCTCACATTCACTCTCTCCTACAAATATTTTGTCATAATATGTCTGTGGTTGTCTAATACATAGTATCCCTTTTTGCTGCAAATCTAAAGCAATTGGGCCAGAACTTCCCTTCGCCTCATTATCTAGCTCTTCTTGGGTCCATGGAATCACCTCATGTTTGTGGTCCGGCCTAAATAATGTCTGTCTGTGTCTATCCTCTATTTGCTCCACAAATTCATTTTCTATGCCAGATAACATACATGTCGAATTGCGTCTATGGGCATATGCTGTATCTAAAGTTACTGTGGGCACAAAATAGTTTGACATCCTATCTTCCTTCTTATAATAATCATACTTGTTCAAATATTTTATTACAGGGACTTCAGGGAGCACTACATCATAATTAGAAAAATAGTACTAAAAATGGGCCTTACCATAAAACATACTCAGCAGCACGCTACACGTAATGCCGTAAGTTAGGGGTAAGTGATGATATCTAATGCCCTCCTCTACTGATGCTGGCAACTGCATACACACATAGCAATCATTCGCCTCCATCGTGTCCACGTACTCATACAGCAATCTTGCGTACGCATTCAAAGTAAAGTCACCCTTAGAAAGATCTACATGTAATAGGCGACTAGTTTCTTTTATCATATCCTCATCTGATTCTGATGCACCCTCTCTTATGTCTGGTGTAGAAGGTGTAGATGTCCCTCGTTCCCCTTCTTCCACGATATTGGACTCAACTATGGATGTGATGATCACTACGGTAATGGCTATGATTACCCCCACTATGAGTGTGCCTATCATGCATTTCTGCCTATGGTTCGAATTTTCTGACTCCATATTGAATCAGTTCTCCAACTCGGTGCAGGAATGAAATAACAAAGTCTCTTCCTTTAGGGTTTTGCACACAAAGTTCTTACTAGATTCCATTTGGATGCCTAGAATTCTTCTGTATTTAGTTCGACAATGATAATCTAAAGTTCATGAATAGCCATCCCTATCCTCTTTCTTCTTCTACTGGTAAGTCCCTAAATTTATTCTTCTTTCACTCGGGTCTAGGTTATCTTCTTTTAGAGCAATGTTCATATACTTTCTTTTCCTTTAGTCAGTTCAGTTTTCATCATGGATCATATTAGTGCCCAGAGCATCAACAATGAGTTCCAAGATTTCCATACGAAACGCTGCCAATTCTTGAGCTGAGGGCTGGCGACCAAATGTTGGGAATGTAAGTTGATTTAGGATCAGGAGTCTCAATCCACTTAGCCTTGGAGGATCAGGTACCATCAGAGTCAAAAGCCCGAGAGCCTCGACTCCTGGGACCAACAGTTCAATCTCAATAATCAGCGTGGTCTCTCCGCGTCTCACTCTCCCAGACCTCAGCCTCCCGGACCTCCCCGGTCCCTGCATCTGTGACTAGGTATGTCCACTCGGGAGCAGCGTATTTTCGACTCGGCACTCGATCACTTTTTGATCTCCTTAGGCCTTCGTGACTTGTTTCTGTGTCACTTTGCGCAGATTCAGAAGTTTCAGAGATGGGGGCGAGATCCTTTTCTGATGTGAGCCTCACATTCGGTCTCTCCTTTCTCACTGGTCACCCTTCACTTCCAGCCTCTGTTCTTTTCTCCACTCTGGCCTGTTCCACACCTGTCTGGTCAGCTGGATCCGACTCTGCTTCGATTACAATGTTTCCGTATCCCTCGATGTCTGTACCGGGATCTAATGCAGCGTGTTCCCCTTGAGCTTGACCCAGTGAATGGCCTGGTTCGGTAGAAACCCTCACAGCTTCGCTTGGCCCCTCTTCCGAGTTTATACTCTCAGGTGAGTGTCTTTGGTCGAGGGGAGCTGTTTCCTCCGAGGGTGCTGGGACTCTGCAGGTGTGAGAGGCGTGGATCCAGTTTGGTAAGCCTCCGCACTTCATAGCTGTGCTAGTAACCAGGATCCCTTGATATGGGCCTCGCCAACTTGCATCAAGGTAACTCTTCCTCACGTGTTTCCTGACCAAAACCCAGTCCCCCGGGCTTAGGTCATGCAGGAGTTCTCTCGAGGTGGGTGCAGTCGCAGCCTCGACCTGGTGAGACACAGAATTAACCACATCAGCCAATTCCTTGCAATATTCAAGAACCAAATTATTGGTGATGTTTATCAATGCTGTCGCTGGCACTGCAGGCAAACGCATCGCCCTCCCCATCAGTATCTTGTGGGGGGAAAGTCCTGTTTTCCTATCTGGAGTGCTACGCAAACTCATCAGCACCAAGGGCAGCGCATCCAGCCATTTCAAAGACGCCGACGAGCAAACCTTCGCCACTCTCATCTTGATAGTCCCATTTATCTGCTCCACTAGGCCAGACGCCTCCGCCCTGTAGCTACAATGCAGTCTCTGATCCACTTGTAAGGCGGCACACAACAGCTTCATTATCTCACTGTGAAAGTGAGTTCCTCTGTCCGATTCCAATGAGGTCGGAAATCCGAACCGTGGGATAACCTCTCTAAGTAACAACTTTGCCACTGTGAGACTGTCACACCTCCTAGTCGGATATGCCTCTACCCATCGTGAAAAGACACACACCACCACCAAAATGTATCTCAGTCGCACCTGTGCATCTCTATAAAGTCTAACTGCACCCGATTGAAAGGACCTCCTGACCTCCCAATGTGACTCAAAGCAACCACAGTTGTCTTTCCTGCATTCATCTGCTGACACGTAACACACCTATGACACACTGCCTCAGCGTACACACAGAACCGTGGATTGGACCATGTCTGACGAAACACCCTCACCATGGCGTCTCTTCCAAGGTGAACTGCTCCATGAATATGCCTCGCCATAGGACTCAATAAACAGTTGGATAACACTGTTCTTTCATCTGTTGACACCCAAATGCCATCACCTCTTTTCTCACAACCTGCTCTAACCCATGCTGCTTCTTCCTCTTCGGGGACCTCTTCTTGGAGTCTCTTAATCTCATCCCAGGTATCGGCCACAGCCAACATCATGCTGAGCTCGGTCTTTTCTGTGCTCTCTCCCACATATTCTCCATTAAAAATACAAGCATGTATAGCACAAAAACGAGCCACTTCGTCTGCATATCGGTTTCCCTTGGTGACAAAATCCTCCCCCTTCCCGTGTGCCGCATATCTCACCACTGTGGTTTCTTTTGCTTTCTGCAGCGCTTCAACAGTTGTCGCACATATTCCCCATTTCTGATAGGAGGTCCTGATGACGTTAAGAACCCCCTTTGTGACCATAACTGCCCGAAGTCATGAACTACTCCGAACCTATAGTGACTGTGTAAATAGTCACTCGGACTCGATCAGAGATGAGACATGCACGTATCAGGGCAATAATTTCCGCCACTTGTGCAGAGTATACTCCTTTTAAACAAGCAGCTTCCACAACCCCGGAAATAGTACAAACAGCAAAAGCTGCTCTCAAACAACCTTCATTGTCTCTTAAACATGACCCATCAACAAAGAGGACTAGATCAGATTCAGGTAAAGGTTCATCAACAATGTCGGGTCTGGGCTTGGTAGAAAGCTCGGTCACATCTAGGCAGTCATGCTCCTCACAATCCTCTCCTTCAACAGGTGGGTATGGCATCAACGTGGCAGGGTTTAGCATAGAACATCTTTTCAAAGAAACATTTTCAAATGCCAGTATAACTTGCTCATACTTGGTGAGCCTATTATTAGTCAGGTACTGAGTTTTGGTTCTCGTCATGAGGAGTTCCACTGAGTGCGGGACATATACCTTAAGGGGACGACCCATCACAATGCTTTCGCATCTCTCAATGCTGACACCTGTTGCAGCAACAGATCTGAGACATCTGGGCAAGGCAGAAGCCACTGGATCTAAGGTGACTGAAAAATAGGCCACTGGTCTACGGGCAACCCCATGTGTTTGAGTTAACACTGCCAATGCACACCCCTCTCTCTCATGACAGAAAAGCGAAAACGCTTTATTATAATCAGGCGTTCCCAGAGCTGGAGCGCGACATAAGCTTTCCCTTAGCTCCCGGAAAGCCTTTAAACAATCGTCCTCCCATAGTACCGGATCACTTACATCCTTTCGTGTTAATCTTAACAAAGGTTTTGCCTGCAGAGAAAAGTTTGGGATCCACTGTGGACAATAGCCGACCATTCCCAAAAACATTCGGACTTCCTTCTGTGTCTTTGGAGTACCCATTGGCAAAATAGCCTCTATGCGATTTGGTGACACCTTTCTTTTTCCCTTTTCGATTTGATGCCCCAAATACTGAACCTCAGACAAACAGTACTGAAGTTTGCCTGGGGACACCTTGTGTCCATTCTCTGCCAGATGATTCAACAAAGCCACAGTATCTATCCTACAAGCATCTTCCGTTTCTGAGGCGACTAGAAGATCATCTATGTACTGGACGAAAACCAAATTCTGTGGCATTGTCAGACGCTCAAGATTCTTTTTCAGAATTTGATTGAAGATAGATGGACATTCTGTATACCCTTGTGGGATACGACACCATGTTAACACACAGTTCTCCAACCGGAAAGCAAATAAAAATTGGCTCTCCTCATGGAGGGGTATTGAGAAGAATGCTTGGCATAGGTCAATGACCGTAAACCATTCAGCTTCACAAGGTATTTGAAACAAGATTACAGCTGGATTCGGTACCACAGGACAACATGGAATCACAATCCCATTAACCCTTCGCAGGTCCTGCATTATTCTATACTTGCCACTAGGTTTCTGCAACCCCATTATAGGTGAATTACAGGGGCTTCCTCTAATCTCCTTCAATATGCTTTGAGCAATCATAGATTCGATCAGTGGTGTTATTCCCGCCACTGTCTCTGGTGTTAACTTATACTGTGGCGTCCTTGGGAATTTGGCATTCGGCTTGACCTGTATCTTAACTGG
The DNA here is from genome assembly GCA_963921515.1 of Calotriton arnoldi. NCBI lineage: Eukaryota > Metazoa > Chordata > Amphibia > Caudata > Salamandridae > Calotriton > Calotriton arnoldi. The sequence goes on from CAWUFW010008509.1 coordinate 864,082, forward strand.
TTCAACTCCTCGAATCAGACCTATCTCCTCTCCTGTAAAATCCCATACCACGGGATTCACAGAGTCCCTCAAATCCATCAGTAATTTGTCTTTGGTCAGTACAATGTACATTTCCACACACAAATTCTGACTTGCCATCTTAAAGACAGCGTCGTCATCACAGGTCTGTAATTCCACCTCCCTCGGAGTACAATAAATAGTACAATTTATCTTGCACAGGAGATCATGTCCTAACAAACAAACCGGACTCGAATCACACACTACAAATTGGTGTCGGTCCTGAAAGGTTCCTATTTTTACAGGTAACTCATTTGTTAGGGGTTTGGTCATCTTCTGATTAGTAACTCCTACCACTTGGATTGTTTGTTCAGAAAGTGACAAATCGGGGACTACTGCTGACCTTACAGTAGATCGGGCTGCACCAGTGTCAATTAGAAACGTGATCGGATGACCGTTGACATCGGCCTCCACAAATGGTCCCGTCTGATCCACTTCTAAGGCTGCTCCCAAGGTGCAGTCCTCCTCCCCTCTCTCACACCTTCCTTGTGATGGGTTCTGATCATAACTGTCGGTCAATTCAATGAAGGGTATTTGCTGATACACATAATTTCCTGCAGAGATATTTGGGGGTTGAGGCACCTGCACCTGAGGTTCCGAGCCTCCCCCACACATGGACTTAGGTCTAGTCACAGTGTTCAGTCCATCAGATACCTGCACGGTTTCTTCATTTTGCATTTGATTGGCCGGATTTGAGCGACACTCACGCTTCCAATGCCCGACTTTGTGACAATAATGACAAGCAGTATTCTCCTCGGGTTAACCCATTCAGTTCCTGTCCCTGTAGCCATTCCTCATCCTCTCCCCTGCCCTGGGTGAACTGTCATAATTTGTCATAATTTGTCCCATTCCTCGACCACTCCCTTGCCGTTGACCCATTGTACCTCCGTTCCCCTGCATTAGGTCTGGTCTTTCGGCATTCCTCAACTGCACCATCATCAACTTATCCTTCATTTTCCTATGTGTGGACTCTACTTGATCACTACAGTACTTAGCATAACGCAGAATTTCGTCCGCTGACTTATTCTGCAAACTTATCAAATGTTGCTGAATCATCAAACTTATCTTGGCCCTCAATCCTAACACAAATTTCGAGACAAACTGTCCCATATCTTTTTGTTCAAGGGCATCTAGGCCACTATGCTGTTTAAAGGCCAATAAGAGTCTCTCGTAATAATCATGCACTAATTCCTTTGGCTCTTGGGTGGTATGATCAATCTTAAGCCAATCAATAGTTTGAGGGGCTACCTTAGACTGGAGCCATGTATTTGCCTGTTCGTATTTTTTCATCACCTCCGCCGCGGGGCCATGAGATACGGGATCCCTAGCTGGTTCTGTAGTGGGCCACTCGATTGCAATTTTGCATGCCGCCCACAAATCCCCTGGGACCACAATGTCAAATAGGGTATTCAAATCTATCCACAGAACCTTGGAAATCTTCACAAACCGATCAAATTGTTTGTCCCATTCCGCAGGCTTTTCCCTCAGCCGAGGGATATCATTTGTGAAGGATGCCAAATCGCCCCTGCTCCAAGGCACATGAACATACCCCCCATTCTGTACTTCCCGTAACGGGAAATTTCCTGATCTCTCCGGCCCCTCTCTGGGAGGCGGGGTATCTCTTATTCCTTTCTTAACACTCTTTTTCTTAGACCACTTCTCTTCCCACCGATCCAGTTCTCTCCATGCCCTCATTCCTATGACTAGTTCTCGAATATGAGCTTTCAACCCTACTATTCTCTTCTCTTCCAATTCCTGGTCAGTGTAATTTAACCTGTGATTCCCCTGTAACATTTTTGTTTTGGTCAAATCCACATCTTACTTCCGCGCCAACTGAACTAATGCCTCATGAACTCTTTTGACTTTCTAGTAACATCTTTGGCCACAAATAACAGTTCATCTGGCTCATATAATTCCACCCTTTCCAGCGGCAGGTTCCCAATAATCACCTCATCGACCTCTGCCTTCAATTTCAACACAACCACCAATTTTGCCTTCACTTTGACCTCAATCCTTCCTCGATTTGTCACATTGCACGGTCCTTCTCTATCATAACTTCGACTTCTCCAGACCTCTTCCGTCTCTTCAACTTGGATGATGGGCCGGCCTTCCCTCTCACAACTCTGACTCCTCCATCGACTTTCCATACAAATTTGAAGACACCAGGTCATATTCTAAATGCCTCTTGTCTCATTCCTATTTCAGCTGAACTCCTCATAGTCTCCTGTACTGGTGGAACCCACATTCGTATTTCTGACCTAGAATTCGCCAGTGCCCCGGTTCGCCTCACTTCTGATCCTGCACCCAGCCTTGAAGGGTCTTCTGTAGCTGGCAACGGGGTACTAGTCTCCACAGGCCCCAAGGGTGCACTTGTCCCTATAGTAAGGCTTCCTCCGGAGATAGAATCTTCACCCATTCCCGTTTGCTGTTGACTCCCACTCTCTCTCATACTCGGATTACATATAGAGGCTATGGGTCCAATGGTAACCGGTACCGTAAGGGCTTCTGGTAACTGTATGTCACAGTTGGTTCCTCTCATCTCAGTATTCCCAACTTCTGACCTACCTGCCCCTTCCGATCCTAACGAAATCATTCACACTACTCTTGAACTTACACCTGTCGGAGCCGATCCCACTCCTTCTGGGCTTCCTTCTACCAATTCTCGCTTTCCCTCCTCAGACTGAGGGTTGTAAGGTGGAGGATGCTCTGCCAACAATCTGTCTAACAAGCTATCATCTGTGTCACTGTCAGTATTTCCTGTCCGTGCGCTAGCTCATTGTACCAATAATGGATACAATCTCTCTCCTTCAATGGTATCTACCCTCCATTTCTTCAACTGAGCATCCCACCTGGCATCCTGATACAACTTCATTGCTTCTCTCATCCTTCCCTGAGAATTTTCTCTTCGCCTAGCTTGTGCTGCCCGCATCCTTGCATCTAATGCCTCAAATTGTGTGGGTCTAGGTGGAGGTTTTAATGAAGACAACACCCCCCTCAATTGATAAAACACATCAAATCAAAATGATAGCGTGGGAAAGCCAATTCTCCTTCCTTTTCTGTAATCTTATGCCAATTTTGGAGCCACACTATTGTATGCAATCCTACATTCGTTGCCATATAATGTGCCGGGGTATCCTCTGGTGGGGCTTCTTCCCCAACCTGAGTCACTACATCTGAATCTCCTCTTCATTAGTCTCGCAATACCTTAAAACATCTCATTTTGAACTCAATTGTTACAAAACACAATTTTCTCTTTCCAAAATTTCGCCAAGAACCCTCCAATTCCAGCACGGCGTTCCACCAACCGGTCTATCAAAGCGCAGCGCACTCTGACGTCACTGTTCCCCCTCTGCAGCGGTTCACCCTACTTCACAATCTCACCTCCCACATTCGCTCTCGCATTCACACATCCAAGTAACTGATTATCTAAAAGCTACTAAACCAAGTAACTGTCTATCAGACAGCCACAGTAACTTACAGTTACATGGAACCAAGTAATTGTCTGTCATCTACAAGATCGATAGTATACACTCACTCAAGAACATTCACACACCGCGACCCACGACCTGCGTCAGTCACTCGGATCGCTGTGGTCCGCCCCTGGCCTGAGGTTTTCCACACACGACTCTATTAGATCCACTCACACAAAGTTCCCTACCCCAAGTGAGCCGTCGATAGCGCTCCACGACACCCACATCAATGTTCAGACAATTACAGTACAAAACTATCCCGGGATCTTGGACTTCTCTTGAGTCCGTTTTCCAAAAACCTCCTGATCCGCACGTGTTCGGACCAGTAAACCAATATCCTCACGTTCACTTGACTATCATTCCAACTCCGCAAGACATCACACAATCAATTCACCGCAATCTAACACACACATCACTGTTCATACTCACGCTACCGCTGTCTCCACCGCACCATCAATTTCCGCTGACCTCGAATCAATGCCTGCCGTCCTCTGCTCTCAGTCATGGGCTCTCTTTTGGGGCTCTGTAAGTCTAATTCTGTTCTAGATTTTCTAAAATCTCCCCCCACTTCTAGAGAGAACCATCCGTTTCTGCTACCAATTGATGGGGCCGAATTCCATATCCTAAATTTACTCCGGAATCTGTGGCCAATGGTCTTTCTTGCCTGCTAAGAAGTGTGGTTGGAAGAAAACAATTTACCAATTATACATTTCACCTCCCATCAATTTCAATAACTACGGACTCCGAATTTAGCTTTTATTGATTTATTACAAAGCCAGGAACAACAGAATGTAGACTAGGCTTGGGCGTAGTTCGCGGAGTTTTGCTACGCGGAACTTCACGAAGTTACAAAAAACCTCCGCGAAGTTCCGCGAGTGGCGGAGTGCAGTGCGAACTGTAGTTTGTGCAGATATTCCTGCAGCTCGGGTAGAAATTCTACCCGAGCAGCAGCTCGCGCTTGCGAGCTTACCATTCGCGATCGCGAGCTTACCGTTCGCGATCGCGAGCTTACCGTTCGCGATCGCGAGCGGGGAAATAACTCCCTTCGCACAGTGCGAAGCGGAGTTTTCTGCACTCCGCGAGCTCCGCGGAGTGCGGAGTGCAGGAAACTCCGCAAACTCCGCGAACGGAGCGAAGTTCACTGCCCAGGCCTAATGTAGACACACCTCAAAATCAAGGTGTACAGATACATGAATACAAATACAGAACCCAACCTACGAATATAGTTCATACGACACAATAGGCACAGAACAATAAATTCCAAAATCAGAACACAGCTGAGTATAGACACGCGTCAAGATCCTTTTTCATTTGAATTTCCGAATTAAAGAATAATCTGTCCCTACTCTACTTCTAAAGTGGCATCCCTTCCTAGTTCCCAGAAGAATTTCCCAAAAGGTGTCAGCATATGTTGACTCCCTTAGAAGTGCACTCACGTTAAATGGGGCGAGTAGCGTAAAGCTACAGAGCTTGTTCTAAGATGCTCTCCTTCCTCAGTCAAAAGCAGAAGTCCTGCATATCTGTCCCTGTGCCTAATACAAAAAGACAAAGTTACACCCATAACAGATCACATGGTACATTATTCCCTGAACACCTTCTTTGAGTAACTTTCCACAAACTCCAATTAATTTTACAGCTCTGTCTGCCGACCTTGGTTCCCAGGTTTCACCAGGCACGGAAGGTGTCCTCCCTTCTCTCTGTCCGAGCTCTTCAAAGGCATTCCTCTCCTCCCATGCATCTTCTTAAATCTAAAATAACGAGGTCAAATTCCTGCACCTGCAGTAGGGGTGAAAAGAAAACTTTCTACACACATACATTTTAAATAGCTCCTAACCTAAGAGCAAACGAGGAGAAATGAAACTTTTAAGAAAAACGAATGTTAGGCCTACATTTCTGGCTAACCTAAGAACGTTCTTTAATATGCACTCATTACACAGGCCTTTATATGAATCTTATAACAATGAATACATTTGGATTACCTACTAATCATTATATACGTGCACAATTACATGATTTCTCTAAATACGTGCAAAATACTAATCAATCCTGTAAATAGCGTCACAATTTTATTCTACAGATTTTCATATGATGATATATAAACTTTATTTTAATATGCACAAAGTTCAACCAAACATTGAATATATACGAGTGCAGTACGTACATGAATATAATGCACCCCTACAATTTAAGAGCGTTGAGCACTCTATCAATCCTGTGAGATTTCTTTAACCTGAAAAATTGTGATATGATATGTGCATCCTAGACCTTTTATATAACCAAGCCAGTAAACAATCTGATTGATATTCTTTTTCCATTTTTTGTTCTTCCAAAAGCACTACTAACTACGTATTGGTGGCTTCACAATGACTTATGTTGAAGGTTCATGTAAACATAAACAGGTAGTGGGATAGTGCTTTTCCAGGTGATGAAGAACCGGATAGTGTATGCAATAAATCTGCAACGTATCAAGGGTACTCGCCATAAAATTAGAGCCAAAAGGGGACACAGCTTTAAAAGCTTGAAGCCTAAGGTGCCTGGAACAAAAGGTGAGGATTTTTTAAACTTTCAAACGCCATCTACTAGTCTTAGATGGAAAGCTAGGGAGTTTCACAGGACATGCAGTTCGACCATGAAACCTTCTGTATCTTGCAGATCATGTAATCAGGAGATATTTGTTGAAGGTCCTGAGGTTTATTGTCAGTTTTATGATGTAAGTCGGTGATTGACCATGGAGCCCCTTATGTACTAGAAAGTTCTGTAGTATGTGGGTGAACCTCTTTTACAGGGAGCCAATTGAGGAAATTAAGTGCCAGAATGTTGTTTTGTTATCATTTCAAACCAAACAACAGGGGGCTGCACCGTTTTGAACTCTCTAGGGCCGTGAGAGAGAAACATAGGCGAGGCCTGTGTATAAACTCAGTAATCCAGCCAAAAAACGATCACAGTGATGATTAGTGAGATGTTCCAGAAGTAGTGGAGCCGAGGCAAAACCCAATTGAGCAGATGCATATGTTAGAAACCAGGGCCTCATTTACAACAAGAAAGGGCAGGAATTTGTTGTATTAATGAAATACAGAGCATTCCTGCCCCTTCTTCCTGCCCCCATGCACAAATTGGTGCAAGGGTGTGTGCGTTGTTGACATGATTGTTTTTGTACACATTCCTGCACAAAAACAATCAATGGAGGACTTTTCCTCTTTCTATGTGTGCTGCAAAATGCAGCGCGCATAGAAAGTGGAAAAAACATGGAAAATAAAGTTATTTCTTCTTGGTACGCCTCTCCTGGGGAGTCGCACTGTTTTGAAGCATTCCCAGGTTTACAGATCCTTGTAAATCCGGGAATGTATAAAAACCCATGGGTGTTGCCACACCCATGGAACGCGTCCTTGACGTAGAGTAATGCAAGGCAGGCAGTGCTGTGCGCTACCTGGCCTTACTCCATATCTATGAGGCCATGCTTTGCCTCACCTCATAGATATGATTGAAAGGCCTGCGCCACCAGAGCGTCATAAAAGATTAAGCTCCGGCAGCGCAAGCCTCTTGTAAATGAGGCCCCTAGTTTTTAAGACAAGATTGACCTCTGACCCAGGAGGAAGCTTTACAGCATGAGGCTATAACATCTTGGTAAAGATCTCTGTCTGAGCCTGCAAGATTTGAGTAGCCTGTGGCACATTTTATTTGCATGAAGCGCCTCTATTAAGATCTTTGTAACTTACAGTGCTCTTCAGTCCTAAAACAAAAGCCACAGTATTAGCCTGTGTTATAGGTCCATTCTCTGAAGCCCGTGACATTGACGCCCAACTAACTCTAATACTGAAATCCTGCATGCTATTCTCCATTTTGCACAGGTAATAAGTGAATATAAAAAAAACACCATATACCCAGTGCAAATGTCATCTTCGCCGTGTGTTTTGTTCTGAACAGGGGTCCACAGAATATGACTGAGCCCAAGGCCTCCAAAATCCTTAAAATGGTTCTGTTTACGTCCACTTCAATGGTGGGCTCAGTAAGCGGCCGCCTCTACATTTAGGGAGGCTGTGTTATGCCCTCAATTACATTGGGCCTATGGCGTAAGATTACACCCATCTTTTACCATGTATTGACTGAGAAGGACACAATTGCTTACTGAGGCAGTGTGCCTCTACACTGTGCAAAAGGGCTTCCTTTACATAATGTACCATTGCATTGTTGTATGCACTGGGTGCATGTGCGCAATACCTAATTATTTAACATCTGACCATGTTGGCTCATTGAAGTAATGTCAATTTTCCAAGCTGTCTTCCCCTTTTTACATATCATTTTGTTTAACTTGTTGAAGTGCAAAGTTGCTTATAATAACAAGCATTGGTAAATGCATTATGTTTCAGCCTATGTGATTAACAATAAGAAGTTTTTTGTTGTAAGTTGCAGCTTGCTGAGTAGTTGTATAATATAAGTTACAGAAAGTCTGTTAAAGTGTTATATCTTGTTTATGTACAATAGGGCAATATATAGTACTGTTACTAGTGGTATAGTGCGGATAAGGAATAGCAACATTTTGAAAAATAAAATGAAAGAGGGAAATAATAGAATTAATTAACATAATAGCAATATTATGTGTTTAGAGGTGTTCTGACAAATTTAGGGCTGGGTGCCACTGCACCTGCTGCACTATTCAAATCATGCCCCTAATTCCTGTAAGGTAACTGCACTTGTGCCTGCTTATTTCGTAGTTAAAATAGCAATATTTGGTGTTCAGAGGAGTTCTGACAATTTATGTTCCCGGTGCCAATGCACCTGCAGCACCATTGAAATCATGGCCCTAGTGCCTGCTATATTACTGCACATGTGACTGCCTGTTTGGTAGTAAAGTTTAGCAATATTCTGTGTTTAATGGGGTTCCTAGAGCTTTTGGCCCCGGTGCGACTGCACTTCCTGCACCATTCAAATCATGCCCCTTTTAACTGCAAGATAACTGCAATTGTGTCTGCATGTATAGTTGTAAAATATAGCAATGTCAGGTGTTTAGAGGAGTTCCGACAGCTTTTGGGCCCGGTGCTACTGCACCTGCTGCACCATTCAAATCATAACCCTAGCGCTTGTTAGTTAACTGCACTTGTGACTGCCCGTTTAGTTGTAAAATATAGCAATATTAGGTGTTTAGAGGAGTTCTGATGACTTTTGGGCCCGTTGCCACTGCACCTGCTGCACCATTCAAATAATGACCCTGTTGCCTGCAAGATAACTGCACTTGTGGCTGCCTGTTTAGTAGTAAAATATAGCAATTTTAGGTGTTTAGTGGGGTGCCTAGAGCTTTTGTTCCTGGTGTCACTCACCTGCTGAACCATTGAAATCATGACACTGTTGTCTGCAAGGTAACTGCACTTGTGACTACCTGTTTAATTTTCAATTTGAGCAATAATCTGGGTTTAGTGGGGTCCCTAGAGCTTTTGGCCCCGGTGCCACTGCACCTACTGCACCATTTAAATCAAGTCCCTTTTAAATGCAAGGTAACTGCAAATGTGACTGCGTGTTTAGTATCAAATATAGCAATATTATATGCTTTGAGGAATTCTGACAACTTTTGGGCCCGGTGCTACTGCACCTGCTGCACAGTTCAAATCATGACCCTGTTGATTGCAAGGTAACTGCACTAGTGGCTGCCTGTTTAGTAGTAAAATCTAGCATCGCTCTTGTATATTAACTTTATTTTTGACGTGCAATGTTTATTACTACATTTAGAAATTGATCATAATGACCAAATAGATTAAGTTGAAAAAATCAATCTGATAGTGCCTACACAGTGCAAAGAAAGGTACTGAGACATGAATAGGAAATTCCACAAACGTTCTAAGGCTGAAGCATCTACTTTACACAACTAAGTAATAAAAAGCATGCATTCCAGCATACTGTTAGAAGCTGTCTGCCTTTTCCGTGGGAAGAAATCTTATCTTGGCAGTGAATGGGGCTGAAACAATGTGAACAGCTTTAATAGATGTATCGTAAATGCGTTCAGCCAGGGAAGTTAACAAAAAAAAGTTCCACACAAAAGCGAATGAACACCGTAATTTAGCTATGGGAAGTGATAAGAGCTCCCTTTTGAGATATCTTAAATACAAGAGATTTCACAAGCACAATGCAAGCGCTGTGCAGGTAAAACCTACAAATGTAACGTTCGCATCCTGGCACGACACAAACTTTTCATCTTTTTGCAAAAGGTTTTTCAGAAAATTTCAAATAATTCTAAAATGTATGTTTTGGATGAGGTATAGCGAATAACAGTTGGTTGGTGTTAACGGTATAGGTTGGGTTTCATTGTTTCTTTATCTTTTGATTTCTGTTTCATTGAGTTTGCAGAAGCTCTTTTTATAGCTGAGTTTAATTCCTGTTTTGCAGGACCACTCCCCAAGTATCATTTCAGTGGGAGCCACAGTAGCACACGAGATGGGACATACCTTTGGAATGGGACATGATTCTGATTCTTGCACATGCCTGGACCAAAGTTGTATCATGGCAGCTTCACTGAGGTTAGATGCTAATATAATTTAACATGCCAACTGTTTCTTAATCATTTGATACTATTGTGTGTACTGCTACTTTATTTGGTCGCCATTGACTTTAAACTAACTCAAATAATGATCTGGTAGATTGGGCTTGCAGAGATGTGTTGAACAACACCCATGCCTCTAGCCGTAAACCTGTTTCACACAAATTACATTCATTACCAATAATGGTGAGCACTGTGTTGAAGGATAGGATGGGGGTGTTTAACACCCAATCCTACACCCCTGCTGTAGAGATTCCCTGTTTCCATCCCTATTAGCTGACCATAAAGATAACAGAAATGAAAACACCGGCCCTCATGAGTTGATCCTTTAGGAAAAACCAAGAACTTGTCAAAAGCACATCATAACCAACGATTCTGTAGATGTAGAAGAGGTTTGCGGTGAACAGGAAAAAACTAGAGATCAAAATGTGATTCTTCTCTTTGCATTATATAAAATGAACTGTAAAATGTTTTAAAAAAATTAATACATATCAAATTTCACATTCAAATTGTAAACTTGATTGTTTTAGTGAATTAAAATCATAACAAGGGTTTCATTATAAATGCAATCTAAAAAACAAGATGAAAGTGCTACTATGCATGATTTTTTTTTGTTGAAATCTTTTTTATTGATTTTCATGTGAACTATACTTCCAAGCTGTCGGGAATAATAACAATTCTGATGCACATAATTAGAATGGGAAAGGCCAACATTCACAATACAAAATGGGGGATACATGAGCGTACGTAACGGATAAAGGCTACATTTAAAGCTCTTTGGAGCCCTCAACTCAGTCAACGTATTTCCCTGTCACAGCTCGTTGTCTGTAATCCTGGTAGAAACAAAGTCTTGTCATAATTCAATGACATAGATGTGCATCACAATGTCTAAAGGAACATGTAAAGCTAAAATCATTATGGAATAGTAATGTAACTCAACTCAGCGTGGCTCACCCCGGTTCCCCCCGTCCCACATGAGCTCCTGGCAAGCATAAAGTGGTGTGGTGACTTCTCTGTGTAGGGTTCCCATTCATGTGTAATGCAGTGTTTGTGTGAGTAAAACAAGACTATTCTTGCAATAGTGCCTAAGCCACAAGTCACGTACCGTGTCATCGGACTGCTCGCCCGACCCAGTCGCCCCTGCCGCCACGTCCTCCTGTCCGGAGTCAGTGGCTTTCTCCTGTTGGAAGTCATGCAAAGTGACGTCCCAGTGTGTGGTGATAGGGACCCTGTGGAATCCTAAGGTGTCTTTCCTGTGTAGGACAGCACTTTTGCCCTGTGCCCACATAAGCAGCATTCGGAACCACAGCAGTATTGGGGGTGGCTCAGGCTACTTCAATTGCTTGGTGATTAATAGTTTGGCCACCATCAGTACGAGGTCTTAAAATCAAGAGGTAACTTTATATCGCTTGCCCCTATGAATAAGTCCTAAAAGGCAGACCTCCCATACGAATCCAGTACCGGGCCCAAAATGTCGACTGACAATTCCTCCCAGGGGTTGTTGGGTGTGAGGAACTCACCCATAGGGGGTCGTAGCATGGTCAGTGATTTGTCTGCGTTGGCACAATGCTCACATTCTCTGTCATACCGCTCCACGGTTTTGTTGTTAAGGGGGGAGATGTGTGGTGTCGCATTCTAGTTGTTCTGGCTCCACGTCACTTCCGGTGAGTCTTGCGAGTTCAGAGTGACATGCATTGTTTTGATAGGGGAAATTGCCCTTTCAGTGCAGGTACAAACCCAGATACTTGTAGCTGCCTGTGGCTTCCAGGAGAGAGTATTTAGGAGGATTGTGCCAGCTCGAACTGGTTGTTTAAAGATAGACATTGTTTTAGTTTTTGTTGTGTTTGCCTCTAAGTGGTGAATGTTGACATAAGTAGGCAATGTGTGTACTAATCTCAGTAGGCCTACTTTTGTCATGCTAAAAGCACGATGTCGTCTGCATAAGACAAATGAGTTAGGCGGAGCACGCCCAGCCGATTCGGATGACAGTTTACCTGATCCACGGTTGGGGAAAGATCCGCCATAAATAAATTTAAAAGTTGAGGTACCAGCAAACACCCTGCTTGAGTCCTTGGTTGGTGGTTGTGTGATGGAACCACGCATGCAGTTACCACGCATGCCGGTTCCACGCGGTCTCAACAACGCAAGTCTTAACCACGTATGTGCTTTTACCACGCATGCCTTTACAATGAATTATGCGTCGCTAAGGCATGCATGGTAAAGAAATATCTGTGGTTAAGACTTGACAGGTAAGTCTTAACCCACGACCACTGCCCCCGCCCTGAGTCCTAAAACTACCCCCTCCCTCCTGAAAACCAACCCCCTCCCCCTAAAAACTTCTTTGCTCCTAAGCCCTAAAAACTGCCCGCCCTCCCCTAATCCCTAATAACTACCCTGACCCCACAAGCCCTAAAAACTACCCTGCCCCCCTAAGCACTAAAAAGTATCCCAACACTTTCCCCCACCCTAAGCCCTAAAATGGCCCCCAAGCCCCCACCCTGACAAGTAAAACTACCCCCTTCCCTCCTAAAAACCAACCCTGTCCCTCAGCCCTCAAAACTTCTATGCTCCCTAGCCCTAAAAGCTACCCTAAGCCCTAAAATCTACCCTGACCCCCCCTGAGCCCTAAAAACATCCTTTTTGCCCCTAACCCTATAAACTACCCCGACCACCCACAGCCCTGAAAACAACCCCGACCCCCGAGCCCTGAAATCTACCCTGACCCCCAGCCCTGAAAACTACCCCAACCCATAGAAACTACCCCCCACCCCCATAAAACCCAGCCCCACTTACCTCAACGCGTCCTCTGGTTCTCCAGATCTTTCCTGCTTCTGCCAGTCAGCAGCTAGACTGCGCACAGCCTTAACTACACATTTGCGTGGTTAAGTCATATGCGTGGTTAAGGCAAGCGTGGTAGCACTTGCGTGCCTGCATTGTTCCGACTGTTTCTCTTGGTTGGTTGGCATTTTTCTGGATATTCTTGTACCCTCTGCGACTTTCGCTTAAATACAGGTTTCAAAGTAGAGCTGTCCGATTGCTCGAAGCAGCTTTACGGGGGTTCCCCATTTTCTTAGTTTATTCCAGAGTAACCCCCTGTTGACACAGTCAAAAGCTGCTTTAAGATCAAAAAAGCACAGATGTAATTTCTTTTTTGGTCTTTTGCTTTGTTCAATTATGAAAGTGGTTACTAGAATGATTGTTATTGCACCTAAACCTTTCTTAAAGCCTGATTGGTTTAACGGAATTATATTGTTCGAGATTGACCAGTCAGTCAGTTCCGTCAATACGAGGCAGGCGTAGTACTTTACCTCAGAATCCAGGAATGCGATGAGACTGTAGTTGGCATTATTGACCCTGTCTCCTCCTTTAAATATCGGATTTACGATGGAGCCGCACCAGCTCTCCGGTATGGCACCGCTTGTGTGCATTTCTTTATATAGAGCAGATAACGCCCCTTCCCAGAACTCCGGATTTTCTTTAAAGATGGCATGTGGTATGCCATTTGGACCGGGCGTTCCATCGCAGCATCAGGCAAGTATAACTTTTTAGGTCGAGCATTCGAGACCTCTTGTATATGCTTTAGAATATACTTATATGTGTATGCACTTTGTGGGCTCTGTGAGATCAGCCCTAGGACTTGCCTGCTTCTGCTGTTCAACTGCCTCTATTTAACTGTCTTGATAGAAAACGTCCAGTAGAGGTCAGTAAAATACCACAATTGCTTTCTGCTTGTTCAACTGCCTCTATTTAACTGTCTTGATAGAAAATGACCAGTAGAGGTCAGTATAATACCAGAATTGCTTTCTGCTTAGGGACTTTCTTTTTTTTATTTTTCTGGCAACTGCCTCTATTTAACTTTCTTGATAGAAAACGACCAGCAGAGGTCAGTAAAATACCAGAATCACTTCAGCATTCTCTAGATTGCAGTCCATAGAAATTGTCTTCCACGAGCACCCGTAGACAATAATATTTTTTCTAATCTTGTATTTTCAGTGATATGACCACCGAAGACCCTGATATTATATTAAAAACAGAGCTTTGGACTATACCATTTCCCGGTGAAAGGCAATATTTCTCTCCATGTGTTCCCATACCTGGTGTGTCATGCAGTTTGGTGCTTACTTTCGCTCCATGTTAAAGAACAGTAGATGTTTCAGCACCCAGGCTAATGTGCTGCATAGCTAAATACATATAAGGTCCCAAAGGTGAGGTTGATTACATTGCAAATGCTTGTTCTTCTTCCAGAACTATTGGGAGTAACGGGGGTTCAACGTTACAAGTTTTACGCTGGAATCTGGCTTGCCTTTCAACTAAACTACCACCTGACTGGCTAAGGTTCACAAAGCATTTTGATGTACTTTTATTACAGTAAACATGGCTAGTTGAAGACTTCCCAGTTGATGGTTTTGAAAGTTATTATGTTCCAGCAATACCCTGCCAGAGGGCAGCGGGTGGTTAGGCAATCTGGGTGAATCTAGCATTGGAGGCCCATGTCAAGGGTATTTTAACTATTAGTAATAATTTACAAGTGTTGAAATATAAGAGTTGCATGCCTTTTTATTTTATAAATTTTTATAATAATGATTTTAGCAACATTCCCAACATAAATGTTGTGCATTTATTGAATATCTGATGGAATTGCAAAACGATGTGGTAGCCCAGGGTGTAATGGCCGGTTTTTGCCTGGCAGACGATTTTAATGCAAGATTGGTCCCAGATATCTGTGCTTCATTTAATTGCACCTTAGAAGGAGGGTGTAGTCTCAGGAAAGGCACACATGGTGCTGACAACAGCGGCAGAGAACTGAGGGACTTTCTGCTCTCCCATAATTTGTTTAATGTAATGGGCATTGTTGGAATAAATGAACAAATGATACCTACATACAGGGTTAGAGGCTGCACCTCAACAATAGTTTATTTCTTTATAGCACCTGATTTGGTCGACTTTGTGCTATCAGGGCAAGTGCTGGCTTCCACCTATGGGGAACATAACCCACTTGAGGTAATATTCAGCCTCCGTACTAAAGATAAATTGAGAGCGGAATGCGAAGCTACTAACTGACATGCACGTACTGATGGCTGAAGATTAAAGTAGAAAGCTGTTGATTCAGCACAGCTTTTCCACTCCATAATCAGTGAGAATATGGGTCTGGTTGAAGCATATCTGGATGCTTCAGAACGCCATGTGGTACAGGCTTTCACCCAACCTTCCTTGAACATCAGGAGTAAGCCAATATGTCCTCGACGGGAACATCCCTTTAATCCCAGATGGTTTAATCTTGGGTGTTCAGAGGCTAACCATAATTTACGAAGGGCACTCACAACCAGTCCGAGGGAACCCACAGTAGTAGTAGCATGTCACGTTGTGTATAAAATAGCTATTGCTAGAAGGAAGCAGGAACTGCTCCAAAGTCAGTGGGATTCTCTTGCTTTATTTGCAGTTACAAAGAATAGTAAATTATTTTGGATGGAGGTCTCTGTAACAAGGAGAGTGTGCCAAACAGTAACTCCGATAACATGTCATATTGCCAGTACCACCTGTGAGGCACATTTTTCTCAAATGTATGCAGCCGTCAGTGATTCAACTACGCCAAATGTGAAAGTGACTTCTATCGAGTTTTTTGTTTTCCTTAAGGAGGTGGAAGATGCTATCAACCAAAGTTCAGGGGGATGGCACCCGGGCCAGATGGGGTCCCAATTGACCTCATTAAGCACTCACCAGAGTTTTGGGCTCATCTGCTAGTGAATGTTTTTAACAGTCTGAAGAACGCTCCATTACCTAGTATGTGGTCAACCTCCATTATCGTACCCATCTTTAAAAAGGGAGATCGCAGCCAACCAAACTGTTATAGACCAATATCCCAAATTGACACCACAGTCAAGATTCTTGGGAGGGTCTTATACAATCGTATTAGTGAGTGGGCA